>PUQB01001034.1:0-58340 GCA_003024785.1 Selaginella tamariscina
CCTACGTGAAGGGCGACGGGATTAATCCTGCTCATGACTTGCGTGAAAGGCCTAGGCGGCGGGATTAATCCCGCCACCATGACCTGTGTGAAGGGCGGGATTAATCCCACCACCAGCGGGGCTAACCAAGAGCGACGGGATTAATCCCGCCGCCCAGGTGTTAATCCCGCACACACACAATATATGTATATGTATCCCGCCGCCCAGGCGTTAATCCTGCGCACACACATATATGTATATGTATATATGAAAGTGTGTGTGTGCCAGAGATAGAAAAATCAATAAGATTATATAGATACAAACACTATATATATATATATATATATATGTATATATATATATATATATATATATGGATATGTATATATGTGTGTGCAAAATAAATTAAATTATACATATACACACACACATATGTATATGTATATGTATATATGTATATCGTGTGTGTGTGCTAAATAAATTTAATTATACAGATCACACACGCACATACAACACACACACACACACACACATATATTATATTATGTATAATGTATATGTATATACAGGAGTGTGCGTGTGTGTCCGAGAGATAGATAAATAAATAAATTATACACATACACACATAATATATATGATGTATATATGTATATAGGTATATATGTGTATATGTATATCGTGTGTATGCGTGTGTGAGCAAAACAAATAAAAATTATACATATAAAAACACACACACACACACACACATATATATATATATATGTGTTGTGTGTGTGTGTGTGTGTGTTGTGTGTGTGTGTGTGTATATATAGGAGTGTGCATGTGTGTGCAAGAGATAGATAAATAAATAAAATTATACAGATACACACATATAATATATGTATGTATATATGTATATAGTATATATATGTGTATATGTATATCATGTGTATGAGTGTGCATGTGTGTGCGAGAGATAAAATTAATAAATCAATAAAATTATACAGATACACACACATAATATATGTATGTATATATGTATATAGGTATATATATATGTATATATGTATATCGTGTGTATGTGTGTGTGTGCGAAACAAATAAAAATTATAATATAATACACACACACACACACACACACACATATTATATATATATATATATATATATATATTATATACAGGAGTATGCGTGTGTGTGCGAGAGATAGATAAATAAATTTTATTATTAAGATATACACACATATAAATGTATATGTAAATACAGATAAATAAATATACACCGGAGTGTGTGTGTAAGAGAAAGAAAGAGAGAGATTTCACCTGTTTGAATGCGCCTTCAAACCTACTGCATCACCGCGCATTTTGCATCACCATGCCTTTTGAGAGAGAGATTTATACAGCCGCTAGCATAGCTGCTCTAATCCACTACTACCACCTCCCCCGCCTTTCTTCTTGAAACCCTAAGAATATATCTAAACCCTAAAAGGAATAAAATATATATTAGTCCTAATCGAATATTCCTTCTAAGAATATACCTAAACCCTAAAAGAATAAAATATATATTTCCTTCTAAGAATATACCTAAACCTAAAAAGAATAAATATATATTTCCTTCTAAGATAATACCTAAACCCTACAAAGCATAAAATATATATTAGCCCTAATCGAATATTCCTACCTAATAAAAAGAATAAATATATATTGACCCTAAACAAAAATTCGTTTATTATATTATCATAATTTTAAATTTGTGTGCATGTGTGTATCACATACACCCAAAAATATAAATCATGCAAGGGTTTAACATATGTGTGTCTATGAGAGTGTTAAATTTTCACGTGTAGCAATATATATATACACACATATAATATACACATAGTCTAAAACATATGTACATAGTACATAATATTGTCACATTAGTACGTATTATGGATCATGCATGGTGTGTATGTATGAGAGAAGAGAGAGTGTTAAAAAATTAATTTTGTACATTGCATATATTAGTATTCATATATACATACACATATTATAACAGACATACATACATAGTACATAATATTGTAACATCAGTACATATTATGGGTCATGCATGGTGTGTATGTATGGAGACAGGCTACATATTATGGATCATGCATGGTGTGTATGTATGAGAGAAGAGAGACAATACATATTATGGATCATGCATGGTGTATATGTATGAGAGAAGGGATCATGCATGGTGTGTATGTATAAGAGAAGAGAGAGAGTGTTAATAAATTAAAATCGTACACATTGCATATATTAGTACACATATATACATACACACATGTATACACACAAACATACATACATATTACATGTAAATTCAATGTGTTACATACACACAGACTGAGTACATATAAATCATACATGCGTTGAACATGATGTTTCAATAAAGAAGCAACATATCTCTCCAGTTTAGTTTAGGGTTTAAACTCAATGCAAGTATAAAATTTTATATGGTACATAATATATATATTAGTATAAAATCTTTATACTAATATAAACTAAATGCATGTACATTTTTTAATTATTTACTCTAAACACTAAACATATGTAAGTCCTAGTGTAGAGTGTGTGTAACTATAAAATATTTAGTTTTGGTTTTAAACTCTATATCATAAATACAAAGCTAGATGCTTTATCTATATCGTGATCCACTCATCGGCTTGTGCATGTGTGTGCATATGTGTCTTTGTAAGTGCTTTTAATGCGTGTGCATGTGTATATATAAATTTATGATTGTGTTTATATATGTGTGCAAAACAAACATCGAATAATTAAGAAAATAATTTAATAAACACACTGTCAAGCCACGATCCAGGAACCATGAAGAGAGCAGAATTCCAAGAACAAAAAGGCTTGACTCAGGAGTAGGACAGAGAGCAGGACAGGAACTAGAAACTCAGGAGCAAGACTAGGCGCAGGACAGGATCCAGGAGCAAGACATAATCCAGGAGCAAGACAGGAAAGGATAGGATCCGGGAGTAAGATAGGAAGGCGCAGAACAGGATCCAGGAGCAAGACAGGAACAGGATAGGATCCGGAGTAAGATAGGAAGGCACAGGACATGATCTAGGAACACAGGATCCAGGAGCAAGACAAGAGCAGGACAGGATCAGGAGTGAGACAGGAGCAGGACAGGATCCATGAGTGAGACAGGAGCAGGACAGGATCAGGAGCGAGACAAGGAGAGAATAAGAAGCAAGGAGCAAAACAAGAACAAGACAAGACAAGATTGATCGTAGTAAGACTGTGTGTTGATAGTAACTGATTGTACAACAATTAGGTCGAAGCTTTTATATTCACAACTCCAAGAGCTAATCTAGGCATGAGTGCTAAAAGTGGTTGCATACATCTAAAGTGGCTGCATGCATACAGAGGCTAAAATGAGTCCACATGTCCTTATCCTCTAGGCATGTCCTATAACATATCCTGTAGGAATATCCTGTAACCCGTATCCTGTATCCGGAATCCTGTATCTTGTATCGGGTCGTGACACACATTATGAACATATTTTAAATTATATAATAATATATGATTTTATCTAATAATAGCCATATATAATTTTAATAATATATATTAATTTAATATTGATAATAAGGTTTAACATTGGAATATTCTTGAAATAATAAGAAATTAATTGAGAAAATCCATTAATATATACAAATGTAGATCAAGTACTAAAATAATTAACTAAATTAATTATGATAATCATGTTTAATATTGGAATATTCTTGGAATAATAAGAAATAATAAAGAATATCCCATTAATATAAAGAAGATTAATTACTCAAGTAATTAAGAAAATGATATTAATATAACACTATGAACATATTTAAATTATACATAATATATATCATTTTATCTAATATATAGTCATATATAATTTTAATAATATATAGTAATTTAATATTGATAATAAGGTTTAACATAGAAATATTCTTGAAATAATAAGAAAGTAATTGAGAAATCCCATTAATATATAATGTAGAATAATTACTGAAATAATTAAGAATAAAGACTAATTTAATTATGATAATCAGGTTTAATATTAGAATATTTTTGAATATTAAGAAATAATAAAGAATATACCCATAGATTGACAAAAATTGACTTAGACCAAGACCTAAACCACCAAAAAAAACCACGATGGCTTAGATCAAAAAAATTTAACTCAACATATATAATGATTTTTTGATAATCTTTAATTATATAAATACATAAATTAAATCTTATATTCTTTAATATTATGAATATATAGTATTAATTTATTAATTATATATATTAATCATATATATATTTAACCCTAAATTTTGGTTTTACTATTCATGAATAGTAAAACCATGGTTTAAAACCAATTATGACAATCTATGAATATCCCATTAATAGTAGGAAATGTAAAATAATTACTGAGTAATTAAGAAAATAATATTAATAAACACACTATGAATATATTTTAAATGATACATAAATAATATATCAATTTATTTATTGTATAAGTATGTATATATATATATAATATAAACTTAATAATATATACTTGAATATTAAGAATGTAGAATAATTACTAAAATTTTGTAATATTAAACAGCTTGAATCACTTAAATCACATTAAATATAATTTTATAATACTCATTGGAATTGGAGAATATATATGTCAAAGTGTCGGTTATTTATGTTAACTCATCTTAAGTTTTATTTTTTGTTTTTTTCAAAAATTTTGAATTTTTAACAATAAGTATTGTCGGTCTGACATGTAAATTTGAAAATGCATTTAATTTCCCACTCAAATTCAGATCTGGTTCTTTCTTTCATAATGGTTCTTCATTTCTGTAATTTTCACTTTCAATCTTCTTTTTTCTTGATAGTGATCAACTCAAGAGCGACATTAAATTGGGTGCTATTGTTTATAGAAAAGCACGGCGCCTTCAGTGCTGTTTACAAGTAAATATTATAACTAAATTTAAATATACTTATAAAGATTCACTCTCTTACATTCTCTCTTAAAATTAGAATTTAGGGGTTTAGGAATGCATTAGGATTATATTATATTCGTAGGGATTTATCTCGTTTAAACATCCTTCTTATTTAATATTCTCGGTTAGCCGGGGTAGTGAAAATTAATCTGGCCATTTCTTTTTCGCCTCTTAGAAGAGGTGGCAGGATTAATCCCGCCACCATCTCTTTAATAGCCATGGCAGAATTAGTCCAAGCAATGCTTCTCCGCTTCTGAAAAAGAGTGGCGGGATTAATCCGTCGATAACTCTCTCAACTGATAAGAGTTACCTGAATTTATTAAAAAGAATTGTCGGTGGGATTAATCCCGCCAACATTCTAGAAGGCAAAGAAGGGGTGGCAGGATTAATCTTGCCACCACTTCCCTGTTTTAAAAGATTTATGGGCAAGATTTATCCCGCCAATCAGTTTTGAACATAGAAAGTATTGGCGGGATTAATCCCGCCACCCCCTTGAGATCTCTTTGAATCATAGCTTTAGAGAGAGTTGTGAGCAGAATTTAGTCCTGCACCTATTCCTCGTCGTGAGAGTTGTGTGGGCGGGATTAATTCCGCCGACTCTTCCTCGTGGAAGGGTGTTGTGGTGGGATTAATCCCGCCGCCTCTCTCCGACGGGAAGATCCAGCAGGGATTAATCCTGCAAATTCTTCTCGAAGGGAATTAGAGGCAAGTTAATCCCGCCGACTCTCTGGGGTAGAGTTGGAGCGGGATTAATCCCGCCCATCAGTTGTATTAATCAAGCATGAGATATATATCTATACATAATTATGTATTATTGCACATGATAAATAATTGTTTATTTATGAATATCATTACAATATAAAATCTAATGCATTAATTTTATGTGCAGACAATATATTTAATACTGGAGATAAAGTATGTCTTCTTCGGAAACAACGAGATAGTTGGCACTGGAACTGTGGAAGTTCGAGATAATAATGCATCATGTCACAATATTGCCCAAGGATCTTGTGTGTACGTATGGGTGAACACCATTTACAAGCATGTTGAGGTTCTGGGAATGGAATTTGAGGAGGGTTCTCCTGTATTGTGGAATTTGGATGAAGTCAAGGCTGACACAGAATATGCAGAGTCACAAACAAATAGTAGCACGAGTTTACCAGATGATGGCTTGCCTGCTGTGATGGATGAGGTGATTCTCTTTCTTCATGAGATTGAGTCGGAGAGGCATCATCACAGCTATAAATCCAATGGAAGCAGTGTCAGAAGAGAAACTAGGGTCCGACTTCGTGGGTGTAGTTGTGACAGAGGTTTCACCTAATGGCACATTGTATGGATCCCTCGTGAGGTGGCGAACATCTGAATTAAGACGGCAAGATGGTTCAACATATTCTGGGTTGGATTTCAATAATAACAACCCGGAAGAACAACTCATATTTGAAGAGGTTCCTTGCATTGGTCCTATTGTAAGAAAAAGGCGATTCATGGGTTGTAGATCTTCCCCTGCAAGTTTCAGCAAGAGGGTAAGATGGATCCTACATCTTCCGAAAGTGTTACGAGCATTTCCACGATTGACTGTTGCAAGAAGAAGTGTTGTCAGATGGCAGACCGGAATGAAATTACCCAATGTAGACATGTCTTTCGTATGCTCACCCAAAAGCAAAGGCATGAGTTTGTATATGCTGCACTAACTGGGTGTATTGATGGAATGGCCTCGGACACAGGTTATCAGAGTACATCCATGGTATTTAATAAGGTGGCCATCTGCTTCAAAGCTTGGTACAGTATATACGGGATCCCAAAGACCACGTTCTACCGTCGGAGGGATGAGTGGCTAGATGGAGCGCGAACCTCAGTACATGGGAACACTCGCTTGGTCAAAACCCGCTCTCACATTATGGCAGCCATAGAGATACTCAAGGCTTTTGTGGAAGCAAATGCAGACAGGATGCCTCACAAATGCCGAACCACAAATGCAGGGGTCAGGGAAAATCTCAAGGTTTTGCCTTCAATCTACACTCAATTGAAGCTGTGTGAACATGTGAACAAGTGCCTCAGTTTGATGGGGCTCCAAGCAATCTGCACTGGTACCTTCAACAACATATGGAATACTCATTTTAAGGATGTGGAGATTGCAAAACACTCTAGCTTTTCCAAGTGTGACACTTGTACATCATTGAAGGCTGCAGAGGCTTGTGCAAAAACCTTGGTGGAGATCACTACCATTCAAAGAAGATGGAGGCCCACATGATTGCACAACAAACTTGCCGGTCTCAGTACTATGCACACCGCATGCTTTCTGTGTCACGCCCATCAGAGTACCTGTGCTTGATCCATGACAAGATGGATCATTCAAAGACCAGCATTCCAAAGCTCTTTGCAACACCAAAGTGCCTTGGAAATGTCATGAAACTTCCGATTTCATTGACAGTGTGCTAACACATGGACACGGTTGTGAGTCATATGGACACTTTTCACTTCCACATTGGTCTAGCGACTCCAATTTCACTATTGGGTCGTTGCCATGTGTTTCAGAAACCTTGAAGCCCACTCACAGACAAGTCCTATCAGTGATCTCAAAGTGAAGAAACAACACCTTCAACCTTTACATAATGCTCTCATGAACACGTCTGCACTTGAGGCTACTTGGGAATATGAGAGGCATTGTCAGCAACCTGCACAAAAAACAGATGGCCCTGTTGAGAGTTCAGGTTCAGTGGAGGGATCTAGCTCAAATAGTGTACATGTGTCCTCAACATCAAATAAGCTTCCTCGTCATTTGCTTTTACAGATGGATAATTGTGCAGGCGAGAACAAAAATAGGTAAATCATTTTACTTAAGGGTTTCTCAAGCTCATACTTACTTTTATTTTCTAGATATGTGCTAGCATACTTGTCAATGCTTGTTGCCAAAGGTGTGTTTGAAACAATCACGCTCAGTTTTTATGGTTGGTCACACTCATGAAGATATTGATGCGTTCTTCAGCAAGGTCTCCAACTCTACAAAAAGGACAAGTGCACTTACCTTACCGCATATGATGAATCTTTTTGAAAATTGCATCTCCAAAAAAAGTTGTGCTTTGCTTGTGACTGAGGTGCCAGACTTCAAAAAATTTCTCAAGGAGTATATAAAAGAAGGGAGTGATTCTTTAGTTGGTCACCTTGTGCCGCTACAATTCTTTTTCTCCATACGAGATGGTATACCTATTATGCAGTACAAGTTACGGCCATCAGAGCAGGAGTGGTTACCGAAAGAGGGCTTAATGCTCTTCAAAAGTGGAGAGGATGGAAAGCCACTTCTCCCAGAAGGACAACCAGACCCTATTCCATTGAGTGCCCAGCTCAAGGAACAAGAGGTTATTATTGATGGCATCAAAAAATATGTGGCATGGGTTCAAAAATCGATGCCAAAGAATTCTGATAAGGCAACTGGTTACTCAGAACTATATAAGCATGTGGTCAATTGGGAGACTGTTGTTCGAGAGTTGGAAGGGCCTACTGTCACAAGTACAGAATTGCAACACCCTTTTTGGCCTAAAACAAGGTGGCGAGAGGAGATTGAAATGACATCACTGAGCACAGACGACATAGAAGCCAGTAGTGATGTGGAAGTGCAAACCCCACACTTTGTTGGACAAAGGAACCAAAAACCTAAAGCATACTTTGATTGCTGCAAGGATCTTCAAAAACTAATGATGGTTCTCATTACTCCAGATGCGTCATATAATCAGCCTATTTATGGGTCAAATTATCGACACACCTGAAGTAATCACAAAAAATAGTATTGTTAAGGTTGCATGGTTCAAACACAAAAAAAACACGAGAAGGAGAGCGAAAGATATAATGGATGCCTAGAGAAAACATGGTCTCCCAATCAAAAAGACCCAGCATGTTTTATAAATGTTAAATCCATTCGATATGGGTGGATGTCAAGAAGCGTTGATAAAGTCACGATTAACAAAACTGCAAGGGAATGTATGTTTTCTGAAGCTTAAAGCAATTACAAAATTATAAAATATCATATATTTAATATTCATAATTATTATAAACTCTTTAATAATAGTACCAAATTGTTACTTAACTATATAAATTTAAAAAATGATATGGAAGATTGACTATATTATTATAGGATTTTATATATATATATATATTATATATAACAATTTTTAATTAATAATGTTATATTTAAATATTAATATTTTAATAACAACATCAATATTTATATACCTCTTATGCTCTTCCTTAATTGTTATATTAGATAAATTTATATTATATTATATAATTTAATACTTTACTTTTATAATGTTATTAATTTTTGTTCAATGAATGCTATAATTTATTAAAGGGTAAATACAAAATAGAAATAATATTTATCTTTAAACATATATTCTAAGAATATTCTTTAATATTAAAAATGCTAATTAATAACTAAAATTATTAATTATTATGAAATAAGATTATAGACATGCCCATTTTTGCTATACGTATGAATATAAATTCAGGATCTTTTTATTGTTTGTCATGGAGCGGATGCAGTATTGAGTCTCCAGTACTTTCTGCGGATGACTTTGCCATGGGCACCGATAGACTGAAGAGCAGCCCCCCCTTCAGGAGAGTAGACCTCCACAACAACCTGGAGCTTTCCGTCCCGCTCTCTAGGCTGCAATCAAGAAGCTCCGAAGGAGAAGTACTACAGTCAGTCATCTCCCCTCGAAACATGTCCGGGAGACTCTCAAGATGAACTCCCTGGGTTTAGTATAGGAAAGCTCGTTGAACAGGGTAGTTATGGATGCACTTGCTTCAACAGCAACTACACTGGAAAACAACACTTGCTTTCGGGAACTTGCTTATCTTCGAGGGAACTGGTCATTTAATGTTTAGTCAAGGTACAGAGCCGGTGTATATGCAATGTGATGTTGGAGGTTTCCAGTGGTCACAGGAGGTGGTGGAGTCACAAAGATGAAAACTAAGTTCGAAAAATTGCAAAAACTGTAGAAGAGGCAAGCATTTTGGTGAATTTTTCCAACAGTTTGACTCTAAGCTTCTCATCATTCTTTGATACTTGGTTCTGGAAGTTCTTGAGGATGATCAGGTATCTTCAGTCTTTACTTATACTTTGCATGTACACAGACATACACACAATGTGTGTGTATATAAACAAACAACACCAACACACACACACACACAATGCGTGTGTATATTAACACAAACACACACACTAAGTTAATGAAACTCAACGCCTGAAGTTTGACATTAAACTAGACTTACGATTAAATTTACACATCTTGTTAACAATTGACATTTAAAGAGTTGAAGAAGTTCAACGATATATGTATATACATCTACATATACATGTATGTATGTGGAATATACAAACTATTCAGTAAACTAAACTTAACTTTTACCGTATATATATATAGAAATTGAACTAACAGTAAAACTACAGGTGGATACTTTGGCTTCTGAGATTGTAAAGATAGTGAGCTTGGAAAACAGTAAAGACATGGCTGATCGTCTCATCGGGACTTATAGATGCATTATGACATTAGGATGGCATAGACGAGCTGCATTACTGCTCAATGTACGTTAATCAGGGGGATTAGAGAATGCCTGTGCATTATAAATAATGGGGAGTGGAAACTTGACTTAAGGAGCCTTTCAGTGGGATGCACTTGTTGCATTTTATCAGTGGTTAAAATGGTTAGAGGAAGCTGCCCTAGTCACAACTAAACTTGACCATCAGGAATATGCTGGAAAGTCCGAGTTGTCTAACAGCTACTGTGTGCAGGTTTGAGGAGAGGAGTTTTCCAAGTGTACTGAGGTTTCCACCTTTGATGTTTATGCTTCTTACATCCGTTACAGTGAGTGAGATGATAAGTATGCGTTAAGTTGAGGCTTATCTAGCAAGTTTTATATATCAGTATGCACATTAATAAAATGAACTTACTACCAACAAAACAGTGTGTGCGCCACTTCCGAAAGTCATGAAATCAGGAAAACCGGACAGGAAAGCAAGGCTAAAAAACTTTCCTCTCAACTTCTCCCGCTCTTCCAATGCAAGGCTACTAAACGCCTCCTCTGCAGGAAACTGCAGACGAGGCACTGCAAATGCATCTCGCAGGAGGTCATACTCTTGTAGTTCAGCTCCCCATCCCACATATGCCTTGTAGCTCTCTTCCTTTGTTTCTTCGTTGAAATCAACTGCAAGACCGAGTACCAACGTCACCGAATCCAATGCAATGGCATCCTGCAGGTTCTCTTTCAGGGCCTCATCGCTCAAGTTGAGAAATTCTATCTCGAAAACCATAAGAGGTTGCACTACTCCATCATCACGTCTGCAATACTGCACAATCCACATGCTTCTTCTTATCACTTGCCAACGTGAGCAGATGATTGCTAGCGTGCCTAGCAACAATTCGCTTGATACCCAAGGACTCGAGCTGGCAAAAACATTGTAGGAAAGCCATGGCTTTGCATGGCGTGGAAGGGGGTGTTATCCCCACACCGAGACGATTCCGTCTTTGTACTGAAGCCCAATCCCCGATGATTTGTCCAAGTAGCACAGCTTGTCGAATTCGCTTCTGGTCACGTCCTGTGCAAACATGAATGGCCCTTGCTTCTTCATGAATTCTTCCCTTCCAACAGCCAATCATATACCATCGGCGATCTTGTTTGCATCCCGCGCAAAGAAGCAAATGCATGTTTTTCCTCCTTCTCATGCCAAGCAATAGCGCGACCCGATCGGCCATAACCAGACCCTCTGCCAAAACCCTAGCCACCGTTTGCCCTAACATCCTCACCGTCGGATTGCATAACCCGGCTAGAACGATCTGGGTCAGATCAAATCTGGTTTCCACGATACAGTAGATCTAATTAGAGTATTCAGGTTGTATCACAAGAGTATGAGTTGATACAAATATACATTCATACTATATATATGTGTGTGTGTGTGTGTGGCAGGTGTAGATCAAGAGTTTCTGTATGGAGAAGCAAAGAGGTTTATCTAGATGTTTTTGCCTAGGGACTATTCACACTTCTTTATTAAAGGAGTATTTAACTACAGCAAGAAGAGAACTGATAACTAAGGTTCTGCGTGACGCTCAGCCTCAGGTGATGACTCCTTCGGTACTGACACATCATCCACACCTATTGCGTGTCAAGCTCCACGGCCTCCTGCAGTGCCATCATCAACAGCCTTTACCACCTACGCATCCAGATCAGCACTTGCAGAAAAGGTATAGGCATGATGTTCCATGGAATCCTAGGCCTTCAAACAGATTCGTATGCCACAGCCTTACTATCCACAGTGGTTATGGTTATTATCCTCGTTAAATTTCTATTATTTATCCATTTTGTCAATCCATTCTCCTCTTTGTTACAATGTTACACCATCACACGCACACACACACACACAATGTATATATACAGAGAGAACACACACATACACCACACCACATGCAATATATTGTTTAAAGCTAAAATATATAACATATATTGTTTAATGCTAAAATATATAACATTGCATGTGTGTGTGTGAGTGACTCAAGGCCAATTTAAATAATTTTTTAAAACTAGAGAGTCAGTTTGATAATTACATAGAAATTTGTTTTAGGGCGAATATTTTTTAGGTTTCATCTCTGGCTAAGGTATGTACGCAGTAGTAGAGTAGAGATTGTGGAAATTCACTCAATGGCCATGGAAACCCGTCCTGAAGTTTTATGAGCTTCTCATTAGAGGCGAAGCATCACTTAGCAACTTAACAATCGACCACAATGTAAGCAACACACACACACACACATGTGCAATTATATATGGTCCACATACACTGGCAGGAACCAAGGAAGAATGTATTACTGTTTCCAATTTTATGCCCAAGTCTAATAGCCCCAAGGCACAAAGAAGAACCTTTAAAGTGGTCCTCTGTTACAGTGGAACTGCCTTTTCAGGGTGGCAAAAAGCCTGGTTTTGTAACAGTTCAAAGGTATCTACAGTCACACACACACACACACACACAGTTTAAGTGGGAGATTTAGTGTTTTAGAGAAGGTATTGGCGAGGTTTGTGGATGGAAAAAGAGCAAGACACTTTGAAGAACAAGGCAAGCTCAAGGAAGCACTTGTTTCTGTTGCGGGCCGCACTGACAAAGGTGTTCACGCTTCTGGACAAGTCTGCTCCTTCTGTAAGCACAAATCTTCATATATATATATTATTAATATATATATATATAATATTATATATTGTGTGTGTGTGTGTGTGGTATGTGACTATAGAGAAAGCTCATTGTAGATACATGGGGATTGTCAAGCCGAAGACGTAAAGGCAGCAGTTAACACTGCAATGCCATCTTCATTAAAAGCATTATCTGCATCAGAGGTGAGTCTAACAGTTTTCTCAAAAACTTATACACACACTAATGTGTGTGTGTGTGTGTTATAAACTGGTGTTTTGACTTTGTTAGGTGGATCGAGACTTCCATTCAATATTTTCCGCCAAATGGAGGCAGTACATATATATACTTCCACTTAACAATGAAAGCGAGATTGACATTGCAAAGGTTTCAAAGCTTCTACAAGCCCTTGAAGGCCTTAGCTTATTATATGCTGTTTTTGCTCGAGATACAAAGATCTCAAGGAGCAGGTGTGTGCGTGTGTGCGTGTGTGCGTGTGTGTGTCTGTCTGTCTCTCTCTCTCTCTCTCTCTCTCTCGTAAAGCCTGATTTCAACAGTGGGCCTGTCACAATTTGCACAATGTACCATGCTAGAGCAGCTGGAGCAAAGTTGCCATCAGAAAGGTGTGACAATATAAAAGTCATTATATATAACCATCTTAAACCTCACACGCACACATACACATATACATAACACATGTATACAGATACATATTATACTTTACTGTTGCTTAAACTATATTAGAACGGTTATGGTTGTGGAGCTTGTTGCAAACAGGTTTTTAAGAAAGGTATTATTAATAAATACTTACATATAATATTTTAAAAAATATTTAAAATATTTAATAAAATGCAGATGGTGAGGGTAGTAGCAACAGCAGTGTTTCTGCCCCTCCAGCTCCTGCTCATGGCCTGTGCTTGGTTCAAGTTGGATATGAAGAGTTTTTTAGCAATAAATACAAGAAAATTATTTCATCATTTATATGTAAAAACTGAGATATGTTAATTTAATTTATAAAGTGATTAACAAATAATGAAATAATAACTTGTTAAGAAAATAGAAAACTGACTTTTTAATTTTATATAAGGGAAAATTATCAAACTGACCTTCTAGTTAAATTGACTCCTTATGAGTCAAATTATAGTGTGTGTGTGTGAGAGAGAGAGAGAGAGAAGGGGGGAGGGAAGGAGAGAGAATCTCCGTTCAAGCATATACATAATAGATATGTATATTATATATATAATGAAAGAAGAAACATCTATGTGAGTGTCTTTACATTTTTTTCTTCACCTCCGGTCTTCTATAAAGCGCAACACACACCCACACACAAATAATATATAATAAATACAGCCTGTTCTTTTATCTGTACTTTGGGTGCAGCATCTTCAGCAATTAATGCATCACACTCCAGTTACCATCCTATGAAACGTATTGCATGCATATACGGTATAGTTGTGGTAAACCTTTGTCCATCTGTAAATCCAACAAAGGAAGACATACTTCTAAGCTTAGCATGCAAAATGCTGTATTGTGTGAGAGATGGGACGTGTATGCAAGCCATGCAACAAACACCGAGAGAGAGAGAGGGAGGGAGATACTGACCTTTAATGTTATTAAATATGTAACTTATTATGGTGATGGTGATTTAATAAGGTTCCATACTTAATTGGTATATTTTTAATAATGGTGTCATCTATGTGCACTACATGAGTATTATTTAATACATCAAATATATATTATATGTTATTGTGTTTTAATTTTATCACATTTTAAATCACTTTAATTATTTCACTATGTGTGTGTGCGAGAGAGAGAGAGAGAGACTTAATTAAATTGGTTGGTGAGGGGATGCGTGGCATTGGGGATGAACAAGGCTACAACAGTCCACTATAGTGTGTGGTAGGTGGTTGTTGAAATGTGTTATGTGGATGCAACTATGTCCAATGGCGCAAGTGCTTTGGATATGGTTGTGGTTTATTGGCAAGTTTTTTCTCAAAGTATATACTCAGCTTTACATTCCAAAGTTTTGTGTGTGTATATATAAATGAGATAGTCTATTGACCGATGACAATTTATGTTTATGTATGTATTCATTTATGTTATATCATTATGTGTTCATACCACCGTTAATTATTTATTAATAAAGGTTATTAAAGATTAAGTAAACCATTGTATCCATTTCCTATCTTCTCTTTGTGATAATCCTACGCGTATAAATGTGGTCACGATTGGTTATAATGAAAAAATGAATAATAATATATAATATTAAGAATGAATTTATAAATAGTTTTTCATTGTAAGTTTAAAAATAATATTGTTAACATTATAACCACCCAAAGAGTGTAGATATAAACAACATTGAATTGAATTGAATTGTTTAACGTTCATTCTAACCCAATAATAAGCAATATATAAGAAAAATAAAATCTTGAATAATCACGATCACCTTCACACATACACACATTTGTTCTCAATACATATATAACATTAGTTTGAAGGAGCATACAACAATGAATATGAGAGGATATATTAAAAAATTATTAAGGTTGGCCCATATTTATAAATCACTTTATGGCTTATGTTTTATTAATAAATGAGTTCACTCGTTAACTTAAGAATTATCAATCATAATTTGTGATATTATTGTGAATAATTATAAATAATATTGTAAAGAATTTAATATATTCCTCAATTTTGTAAAATGTATATTTAAATGATGATAAATAAATTATTGAAGCATATTATCTCAAAAAAGAAGATAATAATTGATTTAAACTAAATCACAAAATGCATATACTAACCCTCATTAACATTCTCAATTTAAAGATGTATGAAATGCAAATGTAAATTTTATTTATATTAATAGTGTTGAGCCATCGTTAAATGTAATGTCATGTTCTTCCATATATGTATAATAGGATGTACGCATGCATGGGACGGATGCATGACATGATATATGAATGCATAGTTATTATGCCATGTAGAATACTCATATATATATGCATATATCATTCATCTTTCGAAGATCATGCAATAAAGTTTATATTATTTAATTAATTTAAATAAAGTTTAACTAAGTATAGTTACTATAACAAAGTAAAAATAACTAATTAATTCTTACTAAATAATTTACTTAATTTTTAATAACCTTTATTAATAAATAAATGATGGTGGTCTGAACATATATAATATAAATATATACATACATAAACATGCATGCATAACATGCACACATGCATTATAAAGGTATTTATTTATACTTGGATAATTATCATTGGCAAAGAAACTGTTCATTTATATATATATATATATATTATACACACACACATGCAAAACTTTTGGAATGTGAAGCGGAGCAACTACTTTAAAAGAAACTTGGCAATATAGCCATAGCACTCACCCCATTGAACATAGTTGCATCCACATCAACACATTCTAGCAACCACCTACCACACACTATAGTGGACTATTATAGCCCTGTTCATCTCCAATGCCACGCATCCCCTCACAACCAATTTAATTAAGTCTCTCTCTCTCAGACACACACACGGACTAATATTAATAATATATACAAAGTTGGTATACAAATGATACTCCAATGTATATAGTACAATGATAGTATATTGTACACTTATAAAATTATAAAAAATTATATATTTAAGTTATCCATTTTATGAATTAAATTTGGTGTGAAGAATCAAACTTATAATTAATCGAACAAAAGTCCCTTAAGGTCATTGTGTTAATCATAATTAAAAAAGAGTTAAAATTAAATTATCTTAAAAATGACAACTTAGATTTTGCCACTTAAACTCCTTAACACAAAAAGACGACTCAAATCTTATAATTAAATTCCACTACTTAAGATCTAGGAATCTTAAATGACCTTAACATAGAAAGGAACGATTCAGATCCCACCACATAAGATTTAAACATAAAAAGATGGTCTAGATCTTACTAGTTAGGATCTTGTCCTAACACAGAAAGAAAGGCCCAAATTTTCCATTTAACATTAGAATAATAAAATACAAAAAGAATAAACTTTTTAAATAACACTAAAACAAAAGGAAATAATTCAGATTTTACCACTTAAAATTTAAGGTTAGGGTTTAGGGTTTTGATTGGTTTAGGGTTTAAGAAGTGTGTGCCAAAGTACCCAGATTATAAAAGAGTGAGTAAATATGGGTGGGAGAAACGAAATCTCTTAAAAACATATTCTTACAAGGAAAAGGGAAATAAAAGGAAAATTTAAAAAAAAAAAAGAAAATATAGAGAATTAAAAGGGAAAATGATTACTAGATTAAAAAAAGATAAGAAAATTACACAATCTTTAAATTAGTTTCATCCTAATTGGGACGTCTTCAATAGGAAGTAGTGGTTTGGTTTAAGGTTTAGGGTTTAAGGGTTAGGGTTTATGATTTAAAGTTTAGTTTAGGGTTTAGGGTTTAAGATTTAAAAAGTGTGTGCAGGAGACCGATTACAAAAGAGTGAGTAAATATGTGTGGAGAAAAAAAAATTCTTAAAAATTTCTTTACGAAGAGAAAGGAAATAGAAGAGTAAATCAAAAAGAAAAGAATATGAAAAATTAAAGGGGAAATAATCACTATATTGAAAGAAATAAAAAATTGCATAATTCTTAAATTGTTTCGTCCTAACTGAGACATCTTCAGTATGAAGTGGTGTTGTTGATCTTGAACCTTAAGAAAAGAATCCTAGAATGTTTCTTTTATACTCTAGTTTGGACATGTGGAAGGCCAAGTGTGGTGGACTCAAGTGCCATAGTACTTAGTGACATGTTATTGATCGTGGTTAAAGAGGCATGACTGTTAATACTTCGAGGAGACCAAGTAAGATTGGAGATTCCTAGCTTTTTTCCAGCAAGTGATCACTCTAGGAGTGATGTTACAGGGTCATTTCCAAACCGTTTAGTGTTTAGATTCCCAAGCCTACGGCCTTAGTATGCAAAGAATACTTTAGCTTAAGGCAAGGGGCCCTTCGTCCTTATGCTTGTTTATACCTAGCTGCAAAAAGGCTGTTTAAGAACTATAAGGAAATGCATCAAATGCAAAATTTAAGAATGAGACTTGCGCGTAACCTCTTGTAGAACAGTTCCCTTCTCTGTTGGTAACCTTTCTCTAAGGATACTGCGTAACTCTCTGCGAATGAAGGAGATCTTCTGATGCTGAGTGATTCGAGAGTGATTAAATCTGTTTTAATGTGTTTTAGTTGTTAAATCTTGTTTTAATATGTGTTTAATTGTTAAATCTGTTTTAATATGTGGTTTAAACAGATTATTGGATTTCATAAATTCTGTTTCACACAGCGAGGTGAAGAATTCTTTAGTTATTCCCTGAGGATCTTTGCAAATAGACTGGTTGTATACAATGCGGATCGTATAGAGCAGAAAAAAAGCTTGAATTTATATTTTTTAATTTATATTTCATATTTTATTTGATTTTTGAGCATACATGGAAGATTAAATGAATCTATACATATCGGGATGCAGTGTACGTATTGCCAAAGTCATTGTAATATACGGGCAAGGAGATGTGGCTTCTGCCTCCAGCTTGTTGTTTATAATATGTTGTATGATCATTTAATTTATGATTATACTACATACACTACATGTGCATGTGTGTGTGTTGAAAAGGACAGCGTATCTATCTTTTTATTTACTTATTTACTTATCTGTTTATTTATATATATTATTTCTTGAATTTAATAACATAGTCTTACATACAGTAATATTCTATTTTCTTTTATTTGTACGATTGTATGTAACATCCAGAATCACCTGCACAACTCACACATAGTGTGTGTGTACGCGTGTGTGAGTGTGTTTGAGAGAGAAGGGCAATGATGTAACTTTGGGCCAGTGCTGCACAGTTCGTCATCATCCAACGGCACCAATTCGTCAACAAAATCCAACGGCACCGGTTCGGCATCATCCAACGGGCTCCGTCAGTTAGGCATTACTAAATTCATCAACGACGTGGGCATCGTTATCAATTCTTACTAGATTCATCCTCATCCACCAGTTGAATGCCGTGAACATTCTCCTGCGTATTCATGTCATAATGAACATCTCTGTTGAATATCCTCCTGGCCGTAGTGAATATTCGTTCAATATTCTCCTCCTGTGGAATGTTCTCCCGATTCTTATGTTATAATGAGTATGCTGCAGAATATCCTCCTCCTGCTGAATATTCCCCTGCTATTCATGTTATAGTACATATTCTGTGGCATATTCTCCACTGCAGAATATTCTCCTGCATATTCATGTCATAGTACATATTCTGTGGCATATTCTCCACTTGCAGAATATTCTCCTGCATATTCATGCCATAGTACATATTCTCCTCCTGTGGATATTCATGTCATAGTGAATATTCTGATGAATATACTCCTGTGGAATATTCTCTGGCATGCTATAGTGGATATTCCCTAGAATATTCTCCTCCTGTTGAATGTTCATGCCATTCCCAAAATCTTTCGCTTCCTTGGCCTTGTAACTCGCGAGCCAAAAAAGAAGGGTTTCTTTGTTTTACGATTGCAATTCGACATGCCAACCTGGGTTGGTCTAGCGATTTATTATTAAATAACTAAACACTGTGTCAGTTCGTTACATTTACACATATCGAATCATCATACTTAACCATGAACTTCTTCTCTTGCTTTTGCATATACAGGGTCTTACGTTGGATTCTTTCTTGTCACGTCTTTAATTGCCCTAAATTAATTACCATACACTACTCATTTTATTTATATCCTTAACATTTTAAAAAGGTTAAGATATATCTAGTAGATTCTATTTTTAAAAAGGTTATGTTTAACTAAGTTAGGTTTAATTAAATAATTCAATATATATATATGAATACGTAGCATAGTTGCAACTACAATATAACACACGCTTACGGAGTCCTTTATTTCCTCTTCCAAAAGCTCCACCTCAACCTCCTGAATAAGAAGCACACGTTCTCTCTCTCACACGCACACGCGCGCGCGCATGTTCTATTAGAGATTTATATAGTTGTGTATAAGCATCTGCATATGTATGTGTATGGTGCGTGTGTGTACTAACCTTGTTTTCTGGAAGGTTCGCCATAGCTGTGAAGTCTTCACCAATAAGATATCTATCGTCCCGTATCGCATTATGAACATCCATAAACAGCTGGTGAAGCTTTCTCGCACCTATTCAAACAAATGGTAAGACATCCATCATTACACAACACACACACAGTATACATATACACATATGTACGTCTGTATGCGTATTTACATAAGCAACGTATAGCTTACCTAACCAGCTGGTTATCAGCACTAAGGAGCCGGCCCAAGCGAACCTATACACTGCAGAGTTGATACATATACTAGTCTGTCTTTTAACTGTTGTAAGGTATGGGAGCGTGTGTTTACAGTACTGTGTGTGTGGCTGCGTTTGTTTTCTGTATTATTGGTCTGTACACATACGCTAGGTCTGTGTTTTAACTGTCGTGAAAGCATGGGAGCGTGTTACGTACTTGTGTGTGTGCGTTTTCTCGGTACTCAAAGGACTAATTGTAACACTGTGTTTAAGTATGGGAGCGTGTGTTACTGTGTTCTGGTAATAGTAGTACACACACACTAGTCTGTGTTCTAACTGTCGTACAGGTATGGGGGCGTGTGTTTACGGGCTGTCTGTGTGTGTATGTGTTCTCGATAGCATACACATACACTAGTCTGTGGTTTAACGAGCAACTAGCTGTATGGAAAAATGCTACAGAAATGTTTAATTAGACTACGGCTAGTTCGCACCGTTTAACTGTGGGAGCGTGTGTTTACGTACTGTACGTGTGCGTGCGTGTTTACATATTGATAGTTGGCATTGAGATAGAACAAGTGTAAACACGTAGACAATGTAGTCGATGTCAAGTGATACAAACAAAGAGCGGACGCGATTACTAGAGCTTTCTGCACAAGGGAGACCGCTATATGGTTAAACGGAGCCTCAAAGGTATGCTTGCTGATCAACATCAACATTAGTAATACCAGGTTCTTATATACTTAATTCTCATATACTTATATATTATAAACATAGTTGTAATACTTTACAGACTTGATGATTAAATTATTTCGTTTAATTAATCTACAATTTTTATTGTTTATACATTCCATGTAAATTCCTATATTAAGATGTACATTGTATTGCATACAATGTACCACACATACATGATACATATATTATAGATTATTACATAGTATCCCATGTGAATATATACAAGCTATAATTAAATAAACTTTAATTGTAAATTATTTATTATTTTAAAAATAGCTTACCAAAATAAATTAAAAATATATTGTGAACTACATAGTTTAGAGACCGTACTCATTAACTGAGTATATAAGATTGAGACACACATGAATAACATCTGACAATCTATATTAATTAAATAATTAAAATAAAATTAATATAAATTACAAAAGTAATTTACATTGATTTTGTTCACTAAAATAATTTGATTCTGTTTCTTGGATATAAGCAAAATGATTTTAGTTCTGATTTAAATGTATTTTTAATTTAGATTTTCCTTTTTCCTTTTTCCTTTTACTTTAATTCCCTTATTTATATTTAAATAAATAGTTACTGGGTATAATTCTCATTTAGATTGACATGACATTTATTATTATTTAAATAAACAAATTATAATCGTGCCGCTTGCCTTTGATCGTAATATGAGTTTCTCAGTTAAATAAATATATATTTATTATAATCTCATTTAAATTTAAAATGGCATTTGTTATAATCATATTTAAAGTTCAAATGTCATTATATTTGAATAAATAGTGACACACATTTATTATTTAAATAATGACATAGAAATCTTTAAACTCTTAAAGAAACAGCTTTTAGTAATCATCATTTGATTAAATTTAATTATTATTTATTTAAAGGTATTTTATCAAATTATTTTTATAAATATGTTCATTATGTTTTCAATTTTTTGTGAAAATATAATTTTATTATATTGTCTGTTGTATAATGTTTTGCAATTTTTAAATACATCTTATATGTTTTTAATATAATTAAAAAATTATAATCTATTTTTTTCTTAAAACAATTCTAAATATTTCATTCAGTATTATTAAATTATCTTTCTAATGTAAATGTGGTGTGATGTGTGTCTAATGTCAACAAATCTACATTCATGTCGTTATTAAAAAGCTAAATATCAAAAGCAATCAAAAAATAACACATATATCCACACATATTAAACATTGTTAGAAATTTATATAAAGGTTTAAATTAATTTTTAATTATATATAACTTTTTTTTAATTATTTTTTCTTTGTTTACTTATGATTTGACTTGTTATATTTTAAATTATATACTCTTATGTGTTTTACACCATGTTGTATATGCATGATATATTTGTAATGTAGTATCCATCTCAATTAACAAACAGTTTAATAATCATAAATTATAAATAAACTTTTCTCTATAATCATTTTAATCCGAATGTATAATTAGAATGTGTTATCTGAACAAGTTGATTCAAAATTTTGTAGCTTTACTAAATAAAAATTCAGTTTTCGGAAAACTAAAGAATAAATGTTACAAATAAACTTTAAACATGGATATTTCATTTAAATATAAATTATTTATAAGTTTCTAGTAAATTATATGCATATGTTTTATATACTATTTTCGGAGTATGCCATTTATATTTTGACTTTATATTAATTTAAATTCTATTTTATAATAAATATTATTTAATAATAAATTCCAATACTATATATTTGGGCAATTCAAATTATTGCAATCATGTGTTTCCATTAAAAAATATTTCGTTTAGACATGCACACACGTGCCTAGATATATACTAATGTTTCTCTAAGTTAAACTTATCATTATTAAATTAATTTTGAAAACTTAAATAATTTAATTATATAAACATTACGATTATATAATCTATACATAACACACACACGGCAATTTACCGGGGAACATTGTACACCACATATTATTAGCTATATATATTTTACTATTAAAAATAATTTAATAAAAAATTTCTTAATAATTAGAGAGAATGCTAATCAACTGTTGTATTTCATATGTTCACAAGTTCACAAGTTTTATAAATACAGGACGGCATATTCTCCAGTCACTGCGTCAAGCTTTTTAGGAGGTCCACAGTATGAGTTCCGCGTGTATTATCAGCTCTCTTCACCTGTTCGACAAATATTATACATTATATATATTGTGTGTGTGTGTGTGTGTGTGTACCTCCAATTTGTCTTCCTTAGCAGGATGTCCCTTAGGAATCTTACGGAATTCCTCGGTTAGACGAATGCATTCGTGCAAATTCTCCGGTGAGACAAAGTCCAAGGCAACCTTAATGCATGATAGATATACACAAGTTATTAGTTTTGAATGTGTGTGTGTGCGTGCGTGCCCGTGTGTGTTAAGATACCTTCAAGTTTCTAACTTGATGGGGACAACCAGCAGGATAAATACTGCCTCTCCGACATGCTGTTCAATTGTAGCTTGTGCCTCTTATTAAGATATAGAGTCTGGTCATGTATAGGATGTAGAACCTGAAAATGTAACCAGTATGAAAACTGTGTGTGTGTGTGTGTGTGTGTGTGTGAAGAGAGAAGAGAGAGAAGTACTACCTCAAGAACAGGCAAGTGACCATGGATAAAATTCATTACAATACTTCCTAAGGTAGTCTTCAAGCTTTGGAACGTCCTCCCTTCTATAATATCCCACAATGCTCCTCCATCTCAATCTTCGTCTTGCTCACATTCATCCATCTTAATCTCTGAAGTGTGCACCAATATGTTCACATACAATGGTTATACTTGTGCGTGCATGTGTGTGTGTGTGTGAGAGAGAGAGAGAGAATAACCGCATCGGAGACATCACAATGCAACTTGGTTACTGAGTCACCTACCAAGCTCTTCACGTAGACCATAAGCAATGTATGTCTTTGGACCAAGGTCGGGCTTAAGAGCATCCTCGGGAACCGTGGTAGCTAGATTGAGTATACCTTGTTTTGGATGTGTATACTCGGGGAAAGGAAGCAAGCTGAGAAACTCTGCAGAGTGTCTAGTCATCAAACATGCTCTCTGGTGGCCAGTCTTTCAGCTTGAGCAGCTCAGGCCGGCCGTCCGACTGTCTCCGCCCTTCTTGGTAACCTTTAAAGAACTGGTGCACGTTTATTTCTACCTGCAAACATACATGAGCAGATGTGCGTGTGTGTGTGTGGTGTGTGTTTTACCTGGCTCCAGTTGATACAATCCAGCACGTTGACAATCTCCGTGTCCTGGTCGGTCCTCCTTTTATCCCTCATTGCTCTAAACATTACCATCGGTTCCCAGCTTAACCCCGAGGTTTTCTCCATAACACCTCGGACAATCACGGGCTCACCGAGGCTCCAGTGCATTCTAAAGTGCTTCAGCCCTTCATTTCTCATGTCCGGGGTTGCCGGGCAGTATAGGTGGTTGCTAGCCATTCCTTCCCTGTATGCAGCCCGACGCAGGTTCTCCTCGGAACAACTCGAACTGTCCAGGTACACAGTCTGTCTCTACTTCGTAGGCCCCGACTAGCTCCTCAGCTGACTTGTCTATCTCCCTGACGTGGTTCTGCTTGAAGAGAGACTTTCCCATTTCCGTAGCATTTTTCCATTACAGCTAGTTTTGCTCTTTAAAACAGACTAGTGTATGTGTATGCTATCGAGAACACACACACACACGACAGTCCGTAAACACACGCCCCCATACCTGTACGACAGTTAGAACACAGACTAGTGTATGTGTAATACTATTGCCAGAACACAGTAAACACACGCTCCCATACCTTTACGACAGTTAAACACAGGTGTATACAATTAGTCCTTTGAGTACCAGAAACACACACAGTACAGAACACACGCACAGCTTTGAGTACACACACACGACACAGTATAAACACACGCTCCCATACTTTCACGACAGTTAAAACACAGACTAGCGTATGTGTACAGACCAATAATACCAGAAAACAAACGCAGCCACACACACAGTACGTAAACACACGCTCCCATACCTTTACAACAGTTAAAAGACAGACTAGTATATGTAACTCCGTGTATAGGTTCGCTTGGGCCGGCTCCTTAGTGCTGATAACCAGCTGGTTAGGTAAGCTATACGTTGCTTATGTAAATACGCATACAGAGTACATATGTGTATATGTATACTCTGTGTGTGTGTTGTGTAATGATGGATGTCTTACCATTTGTTTGATAGGTGCGAGAAAGCTTCACCAGCTGTTTATGGATGTTCATAATGCGATAAGGGGAACGATAGATATCTTATTGGTCGAAGACTTCACAGCTATGGCGAACCTTCCAGAAAACAAGGTTAGTACACACACGCACCATACACATACATATGCAGATGCTTATACACAACTATATAAATCTCTAATAGAACATGCGCGCGCGCGTGTGCGTGTGAGAGAGAGAACGTGTGCTTCTTATTCAGGAGGTTGAGGTGGAGCTTTTGGAGGAGGAAATAAAGGACTCCGTAAGCGTGTGTATATATTGTAGTTGTAACTAGTTTTACTCGTTTTACGTATACTACGTATTCATGATTTAAATATATATATTTTGTAGTTTGCAACTTATTTAATTAAACCTAATTTTAGTTAAACATAACCAGAATCTACTAGATATCTTTAACCTTTTTAAAATGTTAAGGGTATAAATGAAATGAGTGAGTAATTTAGGGATAATTAATTTAGGGTAACTAAAGACATGACAAGAAAGAGTCCAACGTTCACAAGGGGACAAAGGCAAGCTCAAGACCCTGAATATGCAAAAGCAAGAGAAGAAGCTCATCTTAAGTACGATGGTTCCATATGTATTAAATGTAACGGAACTGACACAGTGTTTAATTACTTCAACAATAAATCACTAGACCAACCCAGATTGGCATGTCGGAATTGCCCTAAAACTGGCAACGGTAAAACCAAGAAACCCTTCTTCTTTGGCCCACGAGTTACAAGGCCAAGGAAGCGAAAGATTGTGGGAGATGGCACGAACATGCAGGAGGAGGAGAATATTCTAATGCCAGAGATATTCCACGGGAGGAGTATATTCAGCAGAATATTCACTACGGCATGAATATTCCACAGGACTATGGCATGAATATGCAGGAGAATATTCTGCAAGTGGAGAATATGCCACAGAATATGTACTATGATGAATACAGGAGAATATTCAGCAGGAGGAGGATATTCTGCAGAATACTGATTATAACATGAATATGCGGGAGAACATTCCACAGGAGGAGAATATTGAACAGAATATTCACTACGGCCAGGAGGAGGATATTCAACAGAATGTTCACTGTGAGTCTGGCATTCAAGTGGTGGATGAGTCTGGCACTAGTAACGAGTCTTTTCAATCTGAATTGATAACGATGCCCACGCCGTTGGATGGATTTAATAATGCCCAACTGATGGAGCTGATGATGCAGATGCCGTTGGATGATGTGGAACCGGTGCCGTTGGATTTTGTTGACGAATTGGTGCCGTTGGATTTTGATGACGAACTGTGGCAGCAATTCATGAATAATATATATAAATAAATAAATAAACAAGATAGATACGCTCTCCTTTCCAACACACACACACGCACATGTATGTGTATGTATGTATAATCGTAAATTAAATTATCATACAACTATATATATAAACAACAAGCAAGCCACACATCTCCTTGCCCGTATATTACAATGACTT
Source organism: Selaginella tamariscina (assembly GCA_003024785.1). NCBI lineage: Eukaryota > Viridiplantae > Streptophyta > Lycopodiopsida > Selaginellales > Selaginellaceae > Selaginella > Selaginella tamariscina. The sequence goes on from PUQB01001034.1 coordinate 26,890, forward strand.
TGACAATACGCACATTGCATCCCGATATGTATAGATTCATTTTAATCTTCCATGTACAAAGAACCCATGCTCAAAAATCAAATAAAATATGAAATATAAATATAAAATAAATATAAATTCAAGCTTTTTTCTGCTCTATACGATCCGCATTGTGAATACAACCAGTCTATTTGCAAAGATTCCTGGGAATAACTAAAGATTCTTCACCTCGCTGGCTGTCTGAGGGTGTGAAACAGAATTGATTTAACAATTAAAACACATACAAAGCTTCCCTTGTTCTTCAACCTGCTTTTAGTATATACTAAGGTTATTCTAAGAATCATTTTGGTATATTCCTTATGCTAGGTATATACCAAGCATATACTAGGTGCGAAGTCCGTGTTCCTTTACTATAACATATTAAAAAGTAATGAAATTGAATATTTAAAAGTTATACTCTATGTAATATAAATTAAAACTTTGCCTTAAATATATAACAATTTTGTTAAACTTTTATTTTTTACATAAAAATTAAATGTAAGGTATTGGTCCACGTGCACACCCACGTGCGTTTCTACACAGTGCACGTATTTAAAATGTTGTTTCTACGTATACAGCAAATGTTCAAAACCATCTCTTTCTTTTCTTTTTGTTTTTTTTTTAATAATTTTTAATATTTCTTAATACTATATATAATATAATTAAAAGTCATGGTTTAATGGTTATAATAATTATTTATAATATATATGTAGTATAATAAATATAATATTTTTTGGTGAAATATGCTGTTTTATAGCACGGATTTCATACTGGACACATACCAATTGTGGTGCTCATACATTGAAATGAAATCGTCTTGTTTAATTAAGAGCAGATATTAAGATATACCTTATTTATTTACGTTATCAAATAGTTAAAAGAAATTAATTTTATATATGAAAAAAAGCTTATAGTTGTCAAGCTTATATATTTATTTATTTAATTATTTTAATACTTTTCATATCTTTAAGGATATGAATTAATTTAATTAATTACAACTAATACAAGCCGGGCTGTATATATGTCAAGCATATGTCTCTGTACAGATTTATACTAATACGTATGTATACAACACACTTTATTGTTATTACTTATGTTTTTTTACTTATTCTTAATTGCTCACACACACACACACGTGTGTGTGTGTATATAGTGTGTATGTATGGAATGCTTGCGTGTGCATGTGTGTGTACATGCAAATGTATACACGTATATCTCCACCTCAATATGCTTGACTTAGCTTTACAAACATTATACATGCACGCACACACACAGATATATATATATATATATATATATATATATATATATATATATATATATATATATATATATATATATATATATATATATATATATATAGAGAGAGAGAGAGAGATACATACAACATATTGTTAATCTTCGTACAACACAATATGTATATAATAATAATAATAATAATATGAAACGTGCTTTTAGTAATATTTTAAGAATCGGATATATATGTAACTTTCGTCTTTTATACATTAAAAATTATTTAAATTGAATATTATGTAATACAAATGAAAACCTTGTCTTATTTTCTTAAATTTTTATTTTATCGATTTATTTATACACAAAAATAATAATTTAAGGCCCACACTTTCTTTACAGTTTACATTTCTATAGTTTAGATTTATTTTAACAATACTATGCACGTTAATCAAAAGTATAATTTTGTGGTATTGAGACTGCTGATATTTAATAATGTTTAAATATCATTTTAAAAGATATTAGGATATACCTTATTTATTACATTATCAAATAGCTAAAATAAATTAATTTTATAATTAAATGAAAAAATAGCTTATAGTTGTCAAGTAGTGGCAGCTATAGTTATAGTATACATATATCATTAACTTTAAGTTTGTGTATACTTAATATATAGTAATATATGTGTGTGTCTGTGTCTACACACACTAATGTACAAGCTCAATCATCACAGTGTTATGTATCACATATACACACACATGACAGTTATACAAATAAATAAATAAAGGATAATTAAAATCACTAACTTTTGATTTAATGGTCATGTGCTTTTTTAAAATTTGATATGGTTTAATTTTTAAATATTGTTTTTTTTAAATAGAATATGTTGTCCACCGATGCCTGAATCATATCAATTTATTTGTTAAAACTTCTGCCGTAAGTTAAACTATTTCATTAAGAAATTTATAAAAAATAAATAAATCACGCATACACATATATATACAGACACAATATGTATATAATAATAATAATAATAATAATAATAATGAAAACTATTAAAAACTTTTATGTCATTTAAACTATTAAATCATTACAAGTTTATAAATTAAACAATTATCATCCGCATATACTGTCACATACATATTTTTTATTATATACCTTATACAATTATAATTAGTACATATGCAAAAAAATATCACGTCAATGTAAGTTTAAAGAATAACAAACTTAAGAAAATATTGAATAAAAATAACTTAAATAAAATATTATGTGAAAAGCAATTAGTCATAGTCATTATATTCGAAATTTAAATAAATTCGTGTTGTGGATATAAGCTTAAATACATATTCTTACTTTAAATAATAAAAAATTAAGATTTTATGTGCTTATATAATAAAATTATTTTATAAAAGAACGTAAACTTATATACATCCATGTTATTTATTATGTACATATACAATAGTATAATTGACCTTAAGTAGTTTAACTATAATCACATTTTATCAAAATGATTAAAATATTTAAAGTAAATCATGTACTAACTAAAAATTAATTATTATTATTATAAGATCACTAATTACAAAAGAATATGTATACAAACAATTTAAGATATTGTATGGTAAGCAATTTGAAATAATATAAATTTTATTGTATTTACATACTTTCTAATGTAGTTTCATATTTTTTAATGTAAGGTACAATTGTAAATATTCAAATTTCATACAAATTTGTAATTTAAAACTTTTAAGAGGTATACATATAAATTTACAAATTTTTAATGTAGAGATATAATTATAAATATTAAAATATTACAAGGACAAATTTGTAATTTTAAAACTTTAAGGGGTGTATATATATATATATATAACAAATTTTAAAATGTAATTGTTATATATTAATTTTCATTGACTGGTATTAAGTTGATTAATATTTACATATGGACAATATAGTATAATTTTTTAGCATGCACATAATTTAATTGTTTAATAAATTAAAAAAACAATATTATAATAAACAAATTAATAAAAGACTAGACTGGACCATTATATTTTTTAAAAGAAAAGTGATAAAGAAATACATTTAATTTATAAATGATATTTAATATTTATATTTTATCATTCATCACAAGTTACTTACAAAGTATCATGTGTTAGTTGTGAATGATATTAACTTCATATATACATAACATGCACAACACACACACACAACATTGATAATGTTAATATGATGTTATATCATTAGATTTTATTTTTTTAAATTACTAAAGTATTAGTAATTTATTATTTTAATATGAATTTAAACTGTTTAAAGCGTAACGATCGTGATCATTTATTCTCTAAAAACTGATTTATTTTATGTTTTAATTTTAATTAACATGAGATTGAAGAGACATGTATGTGTGTGCATATAAATAAATACGATTTATTTAATTACTTATATATAAACACATTTTGATGAATATTCAAATCAATTATCATATAATAAACTGTAGTTGATATAAATTATACTTATTTATCAAGCCTTAATAACAGATCTGAAGGATATGCATTGGCATAATGCAAGTGTTCTTCAAAGTTTAGTGATGACTATGCAGACAATGATCACATGGTATATTGAATTGTTAATGATGTGGGAACTCTACCTAAAAATAAACATATACATAGATATATGTGTCCATGTGTTTATATTTAAATATGTATACCCCCCCCCCCAAACACACACAAACACATGTATCATGTATGTATGCATACAATGTATTAGTATGTATGTTTTGTATATACATCTTTAATATAGGAATATACACAGAATGTACACATGTTTATACTATAATTAAAAAGTAAAAACTATCTATTAAACAAATGAAATAGTGCTTGAATGACTTGTAAACTATTACACTTGTGTGTGTGTATAAAATTTATGTTGGTGCTTAATCGTTAAACATGTTATTAAAAATATAAAAAGAAAACATGATTTGCTGGTTTAACATATACACATGTATAAACTCCATTTAGTATGAAAAGTAGTATGTAATAAAACTATTATATTGTATTGTTCCTTTTTTCTGTACAAATAAATTTAAATTTCTAGATACGATATATATGTGTATGCGTGATTTATTTATTTATTTATAAATTTCTTAAATAAATAGTTTAACTTACAGTAAATAATTGATATGATTTAGGCATCCGTGGACAACATATTCTATTTATTAAAAAACAATCTTTAAAAGTTAAACCATATCAAATTTTAAAAGAGCACATGACCATTAAACAAAAAGTTAATGATTTTAACTTATCCTTTATTTATTTGTATAACTGTCATGTGTGTGTGTGATACATAACACTGTGTGACGACCGCATGTTATATATATATATATATATATATATATAGAGAGAGAGAGAGAGAGAGAGAGAGACATATTACTATATATTAAGTATACGCAAACTTAAACTTAATGATATATTGTATACTATGACTGTAGCTGCCACTGCTTGACAACTATAAGTTACTTTTTTATTTAATTATTAATTTATTTTAGCTATTTGATAATGTTAATGAATAAGCTATATTCCAATATCTTTTAAAAATGCTCTTTACTCTAAAACATTATTAAATGTCAGCAATCCTTAGTACCACAAAATTATAGTGCATAGCATTGTTAAAATAAATTTAACCATAAAAATGTTAGAAACTGTAAAACAAACAAAGAAAGTGAGTGGGTGTGTAAATTTTATTTTATTTTGTGTACAAATAAATTGATAAAATAAAAGTTTAAAATGTATTTGCCCTATTTGGAAAAATTATATTTATACCCTTAAAATTTATCATATTTACATATATACCCCTAAAAGTTTCATATTTACGTATATACCCTTGTAAAAGTTTTAAATTTACATATATACTTTTGAAAAACTTCAATTATAATATTTTAACTTTTAAAATAACAATGTTAACTTTTTATATATGTTTATGATTTTAAATTGAAATATTATGAATAAACTAATTTTAATTAAAATTTATATTTACATATACCCATGAAACTTGAATTTAAAACTTCATAAATTTAAAAATAAAAATTTAATTAAATTAAAAAAAATAAAAATATTATAATTAATTCATATATTACTATATTTAGGTCCAAAATACAACTTATTAAACATATATATCACAATATAATATAATTATTTTTAAAATATTCCATTTTTTACTATGACATTTTTTCACATTTAACACTTAATAAACTTCAATTATTTCATTTGCAATATATATGAATTAAAAATATATTTTTAGTTAATATTTTTATTTTAAAAGTGTATATTTTTTAATTTATGTTTATAATTAAAATTTTTGAAGGGTAGATATAGGGGTGTATACATAAATATAATACTTCTAGGGATATATATGTAAATATGATAAATTTCGAATGTATAAATAAAAATTTTCCTATATTTTATATATTATAAACCTTAATCAATTACAAAAATAAAAAATAAAAAAAAAATCACAAATCTCACATATAGCTTTATAATTATTAAAAGTTAATGGGAAAATATTACAAACAGTTTTTAAATAAATAAGCAAGCTTGACACTTTTGAATTTAATTAATATTTCTTTATTAAATAAATCATATAAAAATTACGAGGAATTTATTTAAAAACACCCTCAACACCTTTTATAACACTTTTTTATTTATTTAAGAAAAATATTAACATTCTCATGACTATTAATTGTGTTTTTAACATTTAAAGAAACCATATCTAATAATCATTATTTTCAATATTAACAACTCTAAGTACTAAAAAAAAAATAAAGCTTCAATAAAAATAAAAATAAAAATCCCTTAATGTGGCATTATCTTCAAACTTACATTTTTAAAAAAAATTATTCTTTTAAATTTTATTATATTAATTTATGAAGTAAAACATTTTATAAGAATAAGAATCATCTTATAAGGAACATATATTAAAAATGTGTGCACATACATATAATCTCCAATAACAAAAAAAATAAAATAAAAAAATAAAAAAATAAATAAAAATTCAAATAAAACATTGTCATTTATAAGCATGATTAAACTTACATATTATAATCATTAATTTATAACTTCAATTATAATTCTTAACATAAATTTATGAAGAAGAAATATGTATTACTTTTATAGTATAATATATAGTTTTTACTTTATTTCCATAATAAAACTTATTTTTGTTTAATAAAATTTTATTAAAATATATTTATTATTGGTAGTAAATTTACATATTTAAATAAAATGAGATGAACACATGTTTTTTTTAAAAATTGTTTACATTTTATTTTAATTTTGACCTTCATTTAAAAATGGAAATTAAGTATATCATTAAAATATATCATCATTTAAAAGCTCATAAAGTTTAAAATAAAATTTATATATACAACATATGTAAAAGATACATGTATATCATATTAAAATTTCAAATGGTAAAATATAATTTCATATGTGTGCATGTATATATTTGTAAGTATTCAAAGTAATATAATTAAAATTATTGTTCTTAATTATAATTTTAATTTTTTAAAATAATTTTAAATCTTTTTAATGAATTTACTTTTGACTTTGCAAATTTTCTCTCGTGAAAGATTTATGTTATTTAAAATATTAAATCATTACAATTTTACAAAATCAAATAATTATCATCTATATATACTGTCACACACATATTTTTTATATAATTATAATTAATACATATGCAATGATTATACATTAAAGTATGCATGATTTCATGACTCATGTAGTAATATATATTTACATATTTTATTCCTTATTGGTGTCCATTAAATGACTGAAATAACCCATGATAAATTATGTATAATGTGAAAATATAGTTAAAGTTTTTAAAATGCTTTTTAAAATATTAAGCTATTCTATGTATTTTTAATGTTGACATGTATTACATCATTTATATATGTTATATTTAAGAGCTATAAATATAATAAATATTATATGTTCTATAAACAAATATGTTTACATATTTCAATAAAGCCCACTTTCCACTAGCGGGTGGTTATTTGGCCGGTGGTAAATTAAAATAATACCATGTCATTAATTATTACTACCATTGTGGTTTTCCTTCAGAGTGGTTAATTGAATTAAAAAATAAATTAACAATGTATAATTTTTATTTAATCAGTTACTATAAAGAGGTTTTTACATATATATATATATATATTACACGTACATATGTAATAAATGTGCACCTACTCAGTATTTTTAATTAAAAAAATATATTAAAACTCCAACTTTTCATTGTTATTTTCTTATATAGAATCATTAATTATAGTTTACTATATATGTGTGTATAACAATGTACACACACATATATCTATATATATATATTATACACACAAACATGTGAGTGTGTTGAGAGAGAGATAGATCTTTCAGTTATTACATACTCCATATATGATATATTATATGTATAAATATAGTACATATATATAATTATATACTCTTGTACATATATATGTATGCTTATTTATACATAAGAATTGTTTATTTTGATTATTTAATGATTATACTTATAAAGAAATCTCTCATATATATATATTAAATTTAAATATATATACATATATAACATTAGTTTATATATGTGAAAAAATCTATATATTATTGTGCATTCTTACAATACTTACATCATTTATATTAATACATGCCGAGTATGAATGAAACAAAAACAAAAAAGACACATACACATGTTTATGACATATAAAAAAGACTCTTCAAAGATCTGTATATTATTTGTAATAAATAACTTATGTTCTTTTTGTAAAATAAGTATATTCAAATAGTGTGTGTATCTATATATATAGATAATATTCTTACATGTAAATGAGTGATATTTTGTTGAATCTTATGTTCGCTCTTTATTTTAAAGTTCTAATTTATCCGTTTTACATTGAAAGTTTAAAAAAAAAAAAAAAAAACCTAATTCGTTAATCTTGATACACATGTCATTCAATTATGTTTGGTAGTCATACAACCAAGCAAAATTGCCTGGTTATTAGGTTACCACTGAAAAAGCCATGTAAGCATCACATAGGGTGCCACGTAGGTGCCATGTAGATTATAAATTATAAATAACTAGCAAGTGAAAAACTAAACTCATGGGAGAATAAATAATTTCTTTTATTTTAATTGATAATTAAGTAAGTAGGCGTGCTTGTGTTCTTATTACGGTGCTAAGCCTTAGGCATCTGCTTAAGGAAGGTTAGGTCTCATAACCTTATTAAATTTATATACATTTGAAGGATATAAAAGGCCTTCATTTCATCTATATAATTTTTTTTTAAATAGATATTTTATTCCATACTTTTTTTTGTATTTTTAATTAATTAAATATTACTCACTAGACTTATTATAATAAAAGATATAATGACATTAAAAAACCCTCTTTACAAAGGATAAATCCATATTTGATCATAATTTAAAGATTAAATCATATTAATGTTTTTACTCTTATTATATATATATTTTATTTTTTAAATATTTTAGATAAAACTAACAAAGTTTTCATGTAAGAAACATTTTTAAAGAAAATGTAAAATAAAACAATTTTATAAATCTTTGTTGCTTAATTATATAAACTGAATGTTTTAGCTTTCACTTTTTTAAATTTACATAATGTACACAATCGTTTTTCTTTTAATACATTCATAATATATTATCTAATTTTTATTTGCAATGAATGAGAGCTTGTTTGTATTATAATAATATTTTTCTTACCACATTTTAAAGTTTTGATGTTATTAAATATTATTGTAAGAGCATAAATATTTTTATAATAATTTTTATTTTACTTATAAGCTCATTCCATGCATTTTCTTAAAACTATTTTTTAATATAAATTAAAATTACCATTTTTAATTTTGAACAAGTTTTAAAATTTACTTTCTAAAGGTACATCTATTATATACATTATTTTATTTACGTTCTTACTAAATGTTAGGGTTCGACAAGTGATTTTAAAATAACAATTGAAGATTATTCAATAATATAATTATTAATTTGAACATAATACATAACAAATTTAAACTTTCAAATTTTATATCATAATATATGATATGAAACACTATTTCACTTGTAATACTTAAAAACAACCTAATATTGTAAACTATTAATTTTACTATATTTATCACTTACTTAAGGTTTTCACATTTCTACATTATATAGAAAAACATGAACAATTAGAACTTTAATAAGTGTGGTAAATTTTATATTTGTGCCGGTACCAAAACATTATACAATATATAAAAAACTTCTTAAACTTTTTAAAATCTATAATTTATACAATTTCTTTATGCTTTGAAAAGCTCATATCCAAGTATTTATAAATATTAATTTAATAAAGTTTTTTTTTTATTTCGAAAAAATAAATTTCTGTTATGGTTTAAACAAACTTTGTATTTTAATATTTATTTTTAATTCATTCATCACAAAATTTTTTTAAAAAAATTTAAATGTTTTTGCATACTAACTCGTGTATGTGCCACATCTTTGTCATTTAAAATTAATAATATTACATATTGCTTTAAATGAGGATTACACACTCTCTTCTCACCTTAATCAACACTTCAATTGATTAATATATAAACCAAATAAAGTTAAAAATATTGAGCATTCGTAATATTAACTCTTAAGTTAATAAGTATATTTAAATATTGTTTTCAATTAATGACATAAGTAGTGACTATATAATACAACTTCGCTATCAACTGTAAAGCACATGGTACTTATTGAGTTACATCATATATCTTTTAAAAAATTAATAAAATAACAAATAAAAATTATTATTATTACTTAAATATTAACTAATTAATAGTAGAATGTTTAGGATTAAATCGAACTTAACCCCTAATATGTATTTTAACCTTATTAGCTCATCAAGTAAGCTTAACATAAAAAACAAAGAAGATACCATCAATATTTTATAATTAATTAATAATAATTCATTGCTATAATTTATCTTACATTTAATATATGATTCATGTAACTCTTCTTTCAAATTTGATTCAATATATAAAATAATATTTAATCACCAAACGTTTTTTATTTGGAAATACATTAATATCTTCAATTTGGAATTATAATAATATATAATTGTTTCAAATATTATTTTCACCCTTTTAAGTGGAATTTAACTTTTTGTATTTTATTGCAGTGCTTAATCATCTTTCAAAACTTTTTAGGTTATTTATAATTCTATAAACAATTATATTTTCTTACATATATATTACCATTTCTTAAACCTTATGAATCTTTCTCATCAATTATATAAGTAAAATAACTTTAACTAAATTATCATATTAAATAGTCGATTGAAATATGAATTTACTATCAAATACTTGTGTCAATCCTTATTACACAATGTGTGAAACACCCATAGTTAATAATGTTTATGCAACTTTTAATAATTAAAACGAAATATATTAATTACTATGTCTTTATACATGTAAACCTGATTTATACTAATATACAAATGTATACAACTAATTTTTTAATATTGTACTACGCTTAAATATTTGCTTACTCTGAGTTGCTCACTCACACACACAGTGTTTACATAGAACGTGTATGTATGGAATGCTTGCATGTGTGTGCCTGTTTGTACACACATACATTATATCATAACACACACACCATGCATGTACATCCACACACATATGTTTGTATGTATGTGTAGTTAATTTGACTATCGTATACATAACTTTTGTAAAGAAAAGGGCATTAAAAAAAATATATACATGTTTACACAAATAAACAAATACAAAAATATACACATTCAGACAGAAAAATGCCGCACAAATAGTTAATGTGTGTGTATAACATAAGATAACACAAATTTGCATACTCACACGTAAGATGCTTAATACATTATGCATGTATTCCGATAGTGGATCGGATATAAGAACATATGGCATCTACTAAAAAAACAATTAACAATTTTAATTTAGATCGTGATTTAGGTCATTCATAATGGTCTAAATCAACAAATTTCAAAATAATTTATATAGTGATTTTGAATTAAATCAGATATATAAATTTAATCTTATATTATTTAATTTATGAATATCTTTTCATTATATATATTAATATATATATATATATATATATATATATATATATATATATATATATATATATATATATATTATTAAAAATTAGGGTTTACTATTTATAAATAATAAAAATCTTTATAAGTGGAACCATTAGCATAATATGTGGGAGGTATACAATATTAAACATTTCTAGGGGTAAAAAAATCAATTGCATTTAATTGTGGAAAATTTAAAAATATAAGAGTGATAAACATCATAGGCCCTTTTAAACTTCTTTAAACAATTGTAATCTAAAATAATGTTAAAAGAGTGAATCGAAAGCAAATTTAAAATCATCGTTAAGAACCAATGTTATTGATGTTTTATATAAAAACATTGCACAAGATTGTCCATTATGATATAAGTTGAACAAGACTTTATTGAAATATGTTAAAAGTAAATAACATTGTTCAATTAAAGATTTAATTATCGAAGATGTATATTGAAATGCTATACACTTGTACAAAAAAAAAGTGAAAATTAAATAATCATGTCGAACATGCAATACTAAAAGAAACATATGATGAAATCTCTAATACACATAATCTCTTACAATTACTCCCATAATAGACCCTCTTGAGGCGTTATCATTATCACCTCATCATTAAAGTCCATAACAACCATAAGAACAACTTTGGCAAACGTGACCTTCAACCTAGGTGTGGTGGTCACCAATCTAGATAAATGTTACAAGTGCATCATACATGTCATAGGTTTTAACATGCCTAATAATGAACACCAACTGCATTATTTTGATTTATTTTATTATGATTCTACTTCTTTTTTTTACCTTCATGAATAAGAACATGTGCAAGACCTAGAGGATTACACAGACATTGACAATAAAGTAAACCTTGACCTTTGAAAATGATCCTGAAAAGGAAATGGAAAATAAAATAAAAAAATGGATATTATGAACCATATCCACCATGAAAAAGAAATGGAGAAAAATAAAATAAAGAAAGAGACAAGAGTATCAAACTTCTTTACCAATGAAGGAATAAAAAACATACTTACATCATCACACGTTACAATTATATAACGTGTCAGTCCAAAAATTACAGTTTTGTTTAAAACCAAAGAATATACTAGAAAATCAAGTAGTTTTTTAATAGTTTTTGGAACTCATGACACTCTAGTGTGTTAAAAATAGTAAACACATAAACACACATTAGCTGATATGCTAACGTTAGCACATTAGAGTTACAATGTAAGTATGATAAGAAAAAGAAATGTATAAAACTAATGATGTACTCTATAAGGAAAAACCCAGTTTATACGGTGGGTCCCCTTGCCATGTGGCACACATGCTACTCATGTATATCACCACCCATATGTCATTATACATGTATATATATTACATATAATATATACATATGTGCTACTTTACAACATGCATGTGTATGAATACATGTTTTGTTTATAATTTTTATAACATGTTTAACTATGAACTCACTAACATAAACTTTATACACACATACGTATATATTTGTAAACAGAGTTGTAATACTTTACGAGTAACAAGTGACTTGATGATTAAATTATTTTGTTTGATTAATATACAATTTTTATTTTTTAATCATGTGTACATTCCATGTATATTCCTATATTAAAGATGTACAAAATATACATACTAATACATTGTATTGCATACAATGTACCAAATTATTTATTATCTTTAAAATAATTTACCAAAATAAATAAAAAATCTATTGTGAACTACATAGTTTAGAAAACATACTCATCAACAATTATAGTTAAGAGTCTGAGTATATAAGACATGAATAACATCTGACAGTCTATATTAATTAAATAATTAAAATAAAATTAATATAAATTACAAAAGTAATTTATATTGATTTCATTCACTGAAATAATTTGATTTTGTTCTTGGATACAAGCAAAGTGATTTTAAGACTGATTTAATGTATTTTTAAATAAGTTATATTATAATGTGCTTCTAATTTTTTTTAAAAAATTTTATTAATAATAATAGCTCTTTTATTAGGCATTTAACACAAATTTTAGAACTAAACGTGAAATTAGGGTACTCAAGGACTTTGTCACAACAAAAAATCAATTTTAGATTTTTCCCTTTTTCCTTTTACTTTAATTCCTTCATTTATATTTAAATAAATAGTTACTTGGTTTAATTCTCATTTAAATTGACATGACATTTATTATTATTTAAATAAACAAATAAATATAATCATGCCGCTTTGCAATCTGACTTTCTCATTTAAATAAAAATGCATTTATTATAATCCCATTTAAATATAAAATGACATTTGTTATAATCATATTTAAAAAACAAATGTCATTATATTTGAATGAATAGTGATACACATTTATTATTTTAGATAATGACATAGAAATCTTTAAACTCTTTTACTAGTTATCATTTAATTTAATTTAATTAATTGTTATTAATATAAAAGATTCTGCAAAGTCATTTTAACATGTCTGTCAACTCAAAAGTGAAAGTATGATTACAATCAACGAATGTGTGTACTTATTATTTAAGGGTATTTTATAAATTATTTTTATACATATGTTCATTATGTTATCAAATTTAGTGACAATATAATTTTATTATATTCTATTTTGTATAAATCTTTGCAATTTCATAAATACATCATTAAAAAATATAATCTATTTTTTTTTTTTTAAATCCACTTCATATAACATTTCAATCTAAATATTTCATTCACTATTATTAAATTATCTCTCTGGTGTGATGTGTGTCTAATGTCAACAAATTTACATTCATTTTGTTACTAAAACAGCTAAACATCAAAAGCAATACACAAAATAACACATATATCCACACACATACACCACAGACTATAACGTATGCATATTAAACATTGTTATAATAAAGTTTTTAAATTAATTTGTTCCATTTTTAATTATACATAACTTTCTTTTAATTATTTTTTCTCTGTTTATTTATGATTTGACTTGTTATATTTTAATTTATACACTCTTATATGTTGTATATGTATGATATATTTGTAAATATAAGTGTCCATCTCAATTAACAAACAGTTTAATAATCATAAATTATATATAAACTTTTCTTTATAATCATTTAAATCCCAAATGTATAATTAGAATGTGTTATCTGACCAGCTTTGATTCAAAATTTTGTACATTTACTAAATCAAAATTTAGTTTTCAAATATAATGTTACAAATCGAGTTTTATTCTGCAGTATGCAAATTTTAGACATGGATATTTCATTTAAATATAAACTTATTTATAAGTTTCTAGTAAAACGATATGTATATGTTTTATATACTATTCTGGAAGTATGCCATTTGTATTTTAACTGTGTATTTATATTAAATTAATTCTATTTTCTAATGAATATATTAATCAATAATAAATTCCAACACTATACATTTGGGCAATTCAAATTATTCCAATCATGTGTTTCCATTAAAAAATATTTCGTGATACAAGATTTAGAGACTTATGTGTATATATACATGTACACACGTTCACTAAGTGAAACTTATAATTATTAAATTAATTTTGACTTAAGTAATTTAACTATTAAGTTTAAACTCAATTATATTATATAACTTATACATAACAACACACACACGCACGAACGCACGCTGTTATTTACCGGGCAACATGGCGTGGTAAAATGCAACTTGGTTACTGAGTCACCTCTACCAAGCTCTGCACGTAGACCATAAGCAATGTATGTCTTTGGACCAAGGTCGGGCTTAAGAGCATCCTCGGGAACCGTGGTAGCTAGATTGAGTATACCTTGTTTTGGATGTGTATACTCGGGGAAAGGAAGCAAGCTGAGAAACTCTGCAGAGTGTCTAGGCAGCCTCTCATCAAACATGCCAGTCTTTCAGCTTGAGCAGCTCAGGGCGGCCGTCCGACTGTCTCCGCCCTTCTTGGTAACCTTTAAAGAACTGGTGCACGTTTATTTCTACCTGCAAACATACATGAGCAGATGTGCGTGTGTGTGTGTGTGTGTGTTTTACCTGGCTCCAGTTGATACAATCCAGCACGTTGACAATCTCCGTGTCCTGGTCGGTCCTCCTTTTATCCCTCATTGCTCTAAACATTACCATCGGTTCCCAGCTTCCCCGAGGCTTTCTCCATAACACCTCGGACAATCACGGGCTCACCGAGGCTCCAGTGCATTCTAAAGTGCTTCAGCCCTTCATTTCTCATGCCGGGCAGTATAGGTGGTTGCTAGCCATTCCTTCCCTGTATGCAGCCCGACGCAGGTTCTCCTCGGAACAACTCGAACACTGTCCAGGTACACAGTCTGTCTCTACTTCGTAGGCCCCGACTAGCTCCTCAGCTGACTTGTCTATCTCCCTGACGTGGTTCTGCTTGAAGAGAGACTTTCCCATTTCCGTAGCATTTTTCCATTACAGCTAGTTTTGCTCGTTAAACAACAGACTAGTGTATGTGTATGCTATCGAGACACACACACACACACGACAGTCCGTAAACACACGCCCCCATACCTGTACGACAGTTAGAACACAGACTAGTGTATGTGTAATACTATTGCCAGAACACAGTAAACACACGCTCCCATACCTTTACGACAGTTAAACACAGGTGTATACAATTAGTCCTTTGAGTACCAGAACACACACGCACGCACACACAGTACGTAAACACACGCTCCCATACTTTCACGACAGTTAAAACACAGACTAGCGTATGTGTACAGACCAATAATACCAGAAAACAAACGCAGCCACACACACAGTACGTAAACACACGCTCCCATACCTTTACAACAGTTAAAAGACAGACTAGTATATGTATAGTGTATAGGTTCGCTTGGGCCGGCTCCTTAGTGCTGATAACCAGCTGGTTAGGTAAGCTATACGTTGCTTATGTAAATATGCATACAGACGTACATATGTGTATATGTATACTCTGTGTGTGTGTTGTGTAATGATGGATGTCTTACCATTTGTTTGATAGGTGCGTCACCAGCTGTTTATGGATGTTCATAATGCGATAAGGGGAACGATAGATATCTTATTGGTCGAAGACTTCACAGCTATGGCGAACCTTCCAGAAAACAAGGTTAGTACACACACGCACCATACACATACATATGCAGATGCTTATACACAACTATATAAATCTCTAATAGAACATGCGCGCGCGCGTGTGCGTGTGAGAGAGAGAACGTGTGCTTCTTATTCAGGAGGTTGAGGTGGAGCTTTTGGAGGAGGAAATAAAGGACTCCGTAAGCGTGTGTATATATTGTAGTTGTAACTAGTTTTACTCGTTTTACGTATACTACGTATTCATGATTTAAATATATATATTTTGTAGTTTGCAACTTATTTAATTAAACCTAATTTTAGTTAAACATAACCAGAATCTACTAGATATCTTTAACCTTTTTAAAATGTTAAGGGTATAAATGAAATGAGTGAGTAATTTAGGGATAATTAATTTAGGGTAACTAAAGACATGACAAGAAAGAGTCCAACGTTCACAAGGGGACAAAGGCAAGCTCAAGACCCTGAATATGCAAAAGCAAGAGAAGAAGCTCATCTTAAGTACGATGGTTCCATATGTATTAAATGTAACGGAACTGACACAGTGTTTAATTACTTCAACAATAAATCACTAGACCAACCCAGATTGGCATGTCGGAATTGCCCTAAAACTGGCAACGGTAAAACCAAGAAACCCTTCTTCTTTGGCCCACGAGTTACAAGGCCAAGGAAGCGAAAGATTGTGGGAGATGGCACGAACATGCAGGAGGAGGAGAATATCACTGTAGCATGCCAGAGAATATTCCACGGGAGGAGTATATTCAGCAGAATATTCACTACGGCATGAATATTCCACAGGACTATGGCATGAATATGCAGGAGAATATTCTGCAAGTGGAGAATATGCCACAGAATATGTACTATGGCATGAATATGCAGGAGAATATTCAGCAGGAGGAGGATATTCTGCAGAATACTGATTATAACATGAATATGCGGGAGAACATTCCACAGGAGAGAATATTGAACAGAATATTCACTACGGCCAGGAGGAGGACATTCAACAGAATGTTCACTGTGAGTCTGGCATTCAAGTGGTGGATGAGTCTGGCACTAGTAACGAGTCTTTTCAATCTGAATTGATAACGATGCCCACGCCGTTGGATGGATTTAATAATGCCCAACTGATGGAGCTGATGATGCAGATGCCGTTGGATGATGTGGAACCGGTGCCGTTGGATTTTGTTGACGAATTGGTGCCGTTGGATTTTGATGACGAACTGTGGCAGCAATTCATGAATAATATATATAAATAAATAAATAAACAAGATAGATACGCTCTCCTTTCCAACACACACACACACACACGCACATGTATGTGTATGTATGTATAATCGTAAATTAAATTATCATACAACATATATATATAAACAACAAGCAAGCCACACATCTCCTTGCCCGTATATTACAATGACTTTGACAATACGCACATTGCATCCCGATATGTATAGATTCATTTTAATCTTCCATGTACAAAGAACCCATGCTCAAAAATCAAATAAAATATGAAATATAAATATAAAATAAATATAAATTCAAGCTTTTTTCTGCTCTATACGATCCGCATTGTGAATACAACCAGTCTATTTGCAAAGATTCCTGGGAATAACTAAAGATTCTTCACCTCGCTGGCTGTCTGAGGGTGTGAAACAGAATTGATTTAACAATTAAAACACATACAAAGCTTCCCTTGTTCTTCAACCTGCTTTTAGTATATACTAAGGTTATTCTAAGAATCATTTTGGTATATTCCTTATGCTAGGTATATACCAAGCATATACTAGGTGCGAAGTCCGTGTTCCTTTACTATAACATATTAAAAAGTAATGAAATTGAATATTTAAAAGTTATACTCTATGTAATATAAATTAAAACTTTGCCTTAAATATATAACAATTTTGTTAAACTTTTATTTTTTACATAAAAATTAAATTTAAGGTATTGGTCCACGTGCACACCCACGTGCGTTTCTATACAGTGCACGTATTTAAAATGTTGTTTCTACGTATACAGCAAATGTATCTCTTTCTTTTCTTTTGTTTTTTTTTTAATAATTTTAATATTTCTTAATACTATATATAAATATAATTAAAAGTCATGGTTTAATGGTTATAATATATATTATTTATAATATGATATGTAGTATAATAAATATAATATATTTTTGTGGAATATGCTGTTTTATAGCACGGATTTCATACTGGACACATACCAATTGTGGTGCTCATACATTGAAATGAGATGTCTTGTTTAATTAAGAGCAGATATTAAGATATACCTTATTTATTTACGTTATCAAATAGTTAAAAGAAATTAATTTTATAATTATATGAAAAAAAACTTATAGTTGTCAAGCTTATATAATTATTATTTATTTAATTATTTTAGTACTTTTCATTTCTTTGAAGGATATGAATTAATTTAATTAATTACAACTAATACAAGCCGGGCTATATATATGTCAAGCATATGTCTCTGTACAGATTTATACTAACATACGTATGTATACAACACACTCTATTCTTATTACTTATGTTTTTTTACTTATTCTTAATTGCTCACACACACACACACGTGTGTGTGTGTGTAATGTGTATGTATGGAATGCTTGCACGTGCATGTGTGTGTACATGCAAATATCTCCAAGTTTAACACCTCAGTATGCTTGATTTAGCTTTACAAACATTATATCATAAAACGCACACGCACACGCACACACAACACACACACACACATAGAGAGAGAGAGAGAGATACATACAACATATTGTTAATCTTCATACAGACATGTATATAATAATAATAATAATATGAAAACTTGCTTTTAGTAATATTATAAGAATTGGATATATATGTAACTTTTGTCTTTTATACATTAAAAAATATTTAAATTGAATACTATGTAATATAAATGAAAACCTTTATTTGATAATTGATAAAATAAACTTTTATTTTATCAATCTATTTATACACAAAAATAATAATTTAAGGCCCACGTCACTTTCTTTGTTTGTTTTACAATTTACATTACTATGGTTAAGATTTAACTATGCACGTTAATCAAAAGTATTATTTTGTGGTATTGAGGATTGCTGATATTTAATAATGTTTTAGTACCCTAAAATGTCTTATTTAGTAAAGAGCATTTTTAAAAGATATTGCTAAAATAAACTTAATTTCATAATTAAATGAAAAAATAACTTATAGTTGTATACAATATATCATTAACTTTAAGTTTGTGTGTACTTAATATATAATAATATACACATACAGAGAGGTGTAATACTTTATGAGTAACTAGACTTGATGATTAAATTATTATAGTATAAACATGTGTACATTTTGTGTATATTCCTATATTAAAGATGTATTTACAATGGTTATACATGTATATGTAGATATTTAAACATAAACACATGGACACAGATATCTATGTATATGTTTTTGTATATGTTTTTTTATAAGTGAAGTTCCCACATCATTGACAACTCAGTATACCATCTCATTATTGTCTGCACAGTCATCACCAAGGCACGGGAAATCCAGACGGTCTAGTTACTCTTTATTCCGAACAGCATCTGCATTATGCCAATGCATATCCTTCTGTTATTAAGGCTTGATAAATAGGTACGATTCATATTAGCTATAGTTTATTATTTGATAATTGATTTGAATATTCATAAAAATGAGTTTATCTAGAAGTATATATAAGTAATAAAATAAACTGTATTTATATATATGCACACACATACATGTCTTTTCAATCTCACACACATAAAACTTACTAATTAATTATATGCATTATTTTTGATTGAATATTGATATTCATTTATATATTTTGGTGTAACATGCATAACACATACACACAAGTAATATGATGTTATAGCGATAGATTTTTATTTTTTTTAAACTCACTAAAGTATTAATAACTATTATTTTAATATGCATTTCAGTTGTTAATTAAAATTAAAACATAAAATATTCTAATGAACAATTTAAGTTCATATTAAAATAATAAATTATTAATACTTTAATAATTTAAGAAAATAAAATCTAATGATATAACATCATATTAACATTATCAATGTTGTTGTGTGTGTGTGTGTGTGTGTTGTGCATGTTGTGTATATATGAAGTTAAATATCATTCATAACTAACACATGATACTTTGTAAGTAGCTTGTGATGAATGATAAAATATAAATATTACTTAGTTTTAAATATCATTATAAATTAAACATATTTATTTATCACTTTATGTTTAAAAAACAAAATGGTGTGCCACAGTTTGTTTATTATAATATTGTTTTTCTTATTTATTAAACAATTAAACTATGTGCATGCTAAATCAATTGTGAATGTCAATCAACTTAATACTAATCAATTCCATGCAATGAAAACTAATTATATAACAACTGTATTTTGAAATTTGTTAAATTTTTATATATTTATACACACACACACACACACACACACACCCTTGAAGTTTTAAAATTACAAATTTGTCATTATAAAGTTTGAATATTTACAATTATATCTCTACATCAATTTTTTTTAAATTTATATATATACCCCTTAAAAAACTTAAATTACAAATTTGTATAAAATTTAAATGTTTACAATTGTACCTTCAATAAAAAAATTAAGTGTCAGAGTTTTAACCCAAAAAGGCCAATATATGACAACACATGCTATTAACTAGTCATCCAACCTAAACACCATGATAACCTTGAAAGTCTAACCCAAATAAGTATGGGCTGGGTTGCACTGACCCCCTTAAAACCCTTAGTGCACCCTTAAGAATACATAAAATTAAGGGTACTTCAAGGGTTTTTGTGTCGCACCTACCACTACAAAAATTCTAACTTATGACGTCACTACATAAAAAATGCATTTTTTCCACATAACTTAAGAGTAAGAAAATAGGTCCTTTAAATACCCTTAAGAAAAAACATCATTTATTGCTAGTGGGACAGTGTCACCCTTAAGATGAATATTTTATATGTTTTAAGTATTTTGATGCGACACTAAAAACCCTTAAAAATTTAATTATCATTACATTTTAAGGGTGAATACTACATAAAAATTTATGTAGTAACCCTTAACGCTTAAGGGTTTTAAGGGTCAATGCGACCCAGCCCTATGAGACTTAGGGTCCTACCTTTTAAAATGTCTATTCTTTAAACCTTAGAGGATATCATGAGTATACTTTAAGATCCTGCCCCAAGAGACCTAGACATGCTCATGCCCTAACCCCATCAAAGAGATGTGTCCTACACATACCCACATGACATAACTAAGGCATTGTCACTTATTTATTTAGGACCTCATCCAGGAGTATAACCCCTTTAGGGTGACAAGGGGTACCTGACCCATGACTAACTCTTAAAGGTTTGAGTGGTCAACTCGTATTTAGTGAGTGTGTGCTATAGGCAAACATGAGTGCTTTACTAAGTAAACTTCTTAAGGTTACATTGAATAACCCTAAATATTAATGAACTTAGATTGTTCAACCCTTAGATCCCACCTAGCCAAGTGTGTTAATAACACACATAGTTATAAGACCTAACCTCTCTTAAGCCAATGCTCAAAACTTAACACTTTGATGTGAACACAAGTATGCATGCTTGCTAAAATATTCAACCCCTCGGTGTTAAGCCCATGAAAGAATTCTAAAGGGCGTGCCTTAAGCATTGTACTGTGTGCGTCACATCTTCATGTGACACTGTTTCCCAAAATGTGAGCTACCATGCCATAGTCCCTTGGATTCAAGAATTACTCAAAGTACCACGAACATGGCTCTCGAATGTTAATTCTAAAACCCCTATGTAAACCCTCATGTTAACTAAGATCACGCGCCCATAGTTGGACAAGGACACAGATGTGTCTTGCTTAATTGTGAGTGCTACACCTAACTTGACATGGAGAAGGAGGCTGGAGACATGCCTCAACCTCTAACCCTAAAGATGGGATATACCCTTATTGTCTGGAAGATGAGATGGCACAACAAAGGTTGTGCCTTAACAACACAAGCTAAAGCTTGCATTAGTAGAAGAGTAACGAATTTAATCATGAACCCAAAAACTCTCACTACATGTATTATTTAATATATGTGACAGTGGCCCTCCCTTTGTTTTCCTGTTTTGTAAAGTGGGCTAACACGAAATCTCATTTCTAATGGGAATATACTTGGTGAGTGTAACTTAACGACCCTAAATCTTAACTTGAGGGATTTAAGGAGTGGGGTTAGGACAAACTTAGGGTTAGGTCAACCCTAGGGGTGTTTCTACCCATATTCAATATGTCAAACTTACTGAAACTAACCGAAAATAAGGGTAAGTGTTTTTTTAAATAGAAATGCTCTAGAGTTTTTTGTAAATACTTAATGACACTTGGTCGAATCATTATTAAATACTCAAGTGCACTAAGTAGGCATGTTTCTTACAATACATAGGGCTTATTGACATAGTTCGGTAAGTAACAACAATCAACGTCCAAAATAAAAAGCAATCATAATAAAAATTATGACAATAAGAAATTACATTGGAAATCATGTAAATATATTTCAAATTGCTTGTTTACATACATGTTTTTTTATAATTAGTGATCTTATAATAATAATAAGAATTTTTCAATTAGTACATGACTCTACTTTGAACATTTTAATAGTTTCAATAAAAGTGTTATTGCAAATAAACTATTTAAGGTCAATTGAATACATCGTACCATCACATGTATACATTATGAATAACATGGATGTACATAAATTTACATCTTTTATAAAATAGTGGTTACTATACAAGTACATAAATCTTAGTTTTTTATTATTCAAAAGCAAGAACATGTCTTTATGATTATAAGTTACTTTTTCAAATATTTTCTCAAGTTTGTTGTTCTCAACATCTACATTAATATAACATTCTTTTGAATAATTTTAACCAACTTAATTATTAATATCTTTTTAACTTCAAGTAACTGTAAGTTTAATAATTCAACTATGTTAAAGGTTTTATTCACCATAATATACTTACAAATCAGATCATTTGTAAAGCTTGAAAAACTATTATTATCCTGTAAATCTATTAAGCTTGTCACATTGGAGGAAGAACTTAATTCATTTGTTTCATCTAATATGGCAAATTTAAAGTCTTTACTATTACCTTGTTGACTAAATATATTAACTTCACATTAACCAAAAGACTCCATTGTTTTCACATGTGTTTACGTATTTATTTTAAGGATACTTTTCTTATCAATAACACTGATATGTTTATCTCAGTGTTTCTTTATTAATATAGTATTGTTAACCTCAATCAAGTACAAATTTCTTATTTTCATGAATCTCATATATAGCTTTATAATTATTAAAAATTAATGGGAAAATACTATGGAATAGTTTTTAAAAATAAATTAATAAGTTTGACACTTTTGAATTTATTTAAAATTCTCTATTAAATTGATCATATAAAAATTACGAGGAATTTGTTTAAATACACCCTTATAACATATTTTTATTTATTAAAAAAAATAAATTAACATTCTCATAACATTTAAAAACCACATCTAATAATCATGAATTTCAATATTAACAACTCTAAATAGTAAATATTAAAAAAATTAAAGCTTCATTTGAAAAAAAAATTCCCTTAATGTGGCATTATTTTTAAAATTACATTAAAAAAATCATGCTTTTAAATTTTATTAAATTAACATTTGACGTAAAACATTTTATAAATCCATAAACATTTACATATCAATAATTAAATTAAGAAGAAACATATGTTAAAAATGTGTACATATCATGTTAACATCTTCAATAAAAATAAAAAAAAAAATAAAAAAAAACTTATTACATAAAACACTATTGCTCATGGGCATGATTAACCTTACATATTATAATATAATAATTAATTTATAACTCTAATTTTATTTTTAACATACATTTGATTTATAAAACATATAATACTTGAAGTTGAAACATGTATTACTCTTATAACATAATATATAGTTTTTATTTTCATAATAGAGCTTATTTTTATTTAATAAAATTTTATTAAATTATTTTTATTATTAGTAATAATTTTACACACATATTTAATTAAGATGAAATAAACACATGTTTTTCTTATAATACATAAAGATGGTTTACATTTTATTTTAATTTTGAACTTTATTTAAGAATGAGAATTATGTATATCATTAAGATATATATCATCACTTAAAAGCTCATAATTTTTAAAATAAAATTTATAAATATAATACATATTTAAGAGATACATTATATATCACATTAAAATTTTAAATGGCAAAACATAACTTCATGTGTGCATGTGTATACATGTATTATCGACTTCATTATCACAAATGTAAGTGTGTACAAAATAATATTATGTTTTCTCAATTATAATTTTAAATTCTCTTAACGAATTTATTTTTAATTTTGCAGACTTTTCTCTTATGAAAGATTTTGTATTATTTAAAAATATTAAATTATCGCAACTTTATAAAATCATATAATAATCATTGACATAATGTCACATATATATAATTTTCATTATATACATTATACAACTATAGCTAGTACATATGTCATGATTATACATTAAAATTATGCATAATATTTATGACTTATGTAGTGATTTATACTTATATATTTTATTTACTATTGGTGTATATTAAATGACTAAGATAACCCATTATAAATTATATATAATGTGAAAACATGTCAAAGTTTTTAAAATGCCCTTCAAAATATTAAGCTATTCTTTATATATTTTTAAAGTTGATATATACTACATCATTTATATATATTATATTTAAGAGTTATAAATATAATAAATTATATTGTATAAACAAATATGTTCCAATATGTTTTAAATTGTAAGTTCCCTTAACCATAATTAACTAATTTATTAAATTTATATACATTTGAAGGATATAAAAAGGCCATTTCATTTATATAATTCTTTTTAAATACATATTTTTTCCTTAGTTTTTTTTTGTATTTGCCAATTAATTAAATATTATTCACAGACTTATTATAAGAAAGGATATAGTGACATTAAAAACCCCTCTTTATAAATATAAATTTAACAATAATTTAAAGTTTGGACTATATTAAATTCTCACTATAATTTTTTTATATATTTTAAAAATATTTTAGATAAAAACTAATGGAGTTCTTATGTAAAAAACTTTTTTAAAGAAAATGTAAAATAAAATGATTTTATAAACCTTCCTTACTTAATTGTATAAATTAAATGTTTTAACATAACATGTGATTCATGTTTTACTTTTTCAAATTTACATAAAGTACATAATTGTTCTTTTGTTAATACATTGATAATATATTATCCAGTTTTTATTTATAATGAATGGGAGCTTATTTGTATTATAATAATATTTTTCCTACCACATTTTTAAAGTTTTGATGTTATTAAATATTATTGTATGTTTTTACATAAGAGTATAAATATTTCATAACAATTTTTTATTTTACTTATAAGTTCATTTCATGCATTTTTCTAGAATTGTTTTAATTTTTAACAAGTTTTAAAATTTATTTTCCAAAGGTATATTCATCGTACATGTTTTTTTATTTAAATTCTCATTAAACATTAGGGTTTAACAATTAATTTTAAAGCAACAACTAGATATTATTCAATAATATAATTATCAATTTAAACACAATACATAACAAATTTCAATTTAATTTCTTATAATAGTATACAATAATATGAAACACTAATATTGTAGATTTTTAATTTTATTATATTTATCACTTACTCAAGATTTTTACATTTTATAATATATAAAAAAAATGTAACATGCATGATAACTTGCCCCTACCAAAACATTATGTAATACACAATATCCTAAACCTTAAACCCTATGATACTCTTATGTCTCACATCAAGGTATTTATAAATATTTAATTTGATAAAGTTTTTAATTTGGATAAGATAGATTTCCATTGTGATTTAAACAAATTTCATATTTTAAACATTTATTTTTAATCCATTTCATCACAAATTTTTTAAAGAAATTTAAATATTTTTGCATACTAATTCGTGTATACATCAATAAAACCACATCATCATCACATAAAAGTAATAATATTACATATTACTTTAAATGAGGATCACCATCCCTTTAATTGATTAATATATGTAAAAATAATGAGCATTTATAATATTAAATTCATAAGCTAATAAGTCTATGTAAAGATTGTTTTTAACTAATGATATATAAGTCGTGACCAGATAATATAACTTTGCTATTGCAGACTCTAAAGCACATGGCACACTTGTCTTTATTTATTTCTTTAATGAACTATATCATATACTTTTTAAATGCCTCATTCATAAAATTAGGTAGTGTTATTAATTAATTAATAGTAAAATGTTTAGGATTAAATCTAACTTGACTTTTAATATGTATTTCAACCTGGTTAGCTCGTTGAATAAGTTTCTAAAATTGAAAAAAAAAAAAAAAAGATACCATCGATATTTTATAATTAATTAATAATAATTTATCACTAAAAATTATTTTACATTCTATGATCCATGTAACCCTCTTTCAAAATTTAATTCAATATGTAAAATAATATTAATGGCACTTTAGGCATTACTATTTGTTTGTAACCATTTAAGTATGTTATTCATTTTAAACAATACATAAATTAACTCAGCTTTCCTTAATTACCAAACATTCTTTATTTAAACATGCAATAATATCTTTAATTGTAGAAGCTGTCTTAATATATAACTATTCCAAATCTTATTTTCACTCTTCAAGTGAAATTTAGCTTTTTTGTATTTTATTGCACTGTTGAATTATCTTCCAAAACTTTTTAGATTATTTATAATTCTATAAACAATTTTATTTCTTACATATATATCATCATTTCTTAAACCTTATCAAGTTTCATTATTCTTTCTCATGAAAATTATAAGTAAAATAGTTTTAACAATCACTACCATATTAAACAGTCTAACATCAATAACTTTTCCAATGAAGCTGATAATTAATAATGTTTATGCAACTTTTAATAATTAAAACAAAAATGTATCAATTGCTAATGTTTTTGATACTGTACTACGCTTAAATATTTGCTTACTGTGAGTTGCTTAGTCACACGCACACAGTATATATATAGAACGTGTATGTATGGAATGCTTTAGTTACAACGTGCATTAAATATCTTATTCATGTTTGGGGAGATTTGTTGAATTATGAGATATGACTGAATTTGTTGCATGTGTGTGCCTACATACATTATATCATAACACACACACACACCATGCATATATATATATATATAGTTAAAACTTGTACATCCACACACATATATGTTTGTGTGTATGTGTAGTTAATTTGACTCGTCGTATACATAACTTTTATAAAGGGCATTAAAAAAAAGATTATACACATTTAACGAATACACAAATATATGGGCACATTCAGACAAGAAAAATGCCGCACAAATAGTCAATGTGTGTGTGTATAACATAAGATTTATCTTTACATATATTATAATCATAATATATACAAACTAAGCATAACTGCAAAGATCCTGGGAATAACTGACGAATCTTCACCTCTCTTATAAATTTAAGACGAGATTTTCATTTATTTACATAATATTCAATTTAATTAACTTTTAATGTAAAAGAGGAAAATTCAATATATGCTGATTTAATTCTTAGAAATTTAACTATTTTATGAATTTATTTTTAAGTGTAATAATTTAATTATGCTTTTTTAAAGTCAAGGATTCTAACAGCAAAATGTCACTTTCTTTGTTTTTTTATTGTTTTTAATATTCTATGGTTAAGATTTATCCTTGTAGATCTAACGGCCTATTGACCAGCTACTAACCTATTAAAAACATTGGAGTCATACAAGTTACATGCCCATCCAATGTTGTAATCCCATATATATTTCTTTGCTAAAACAATTAATTGAAGTATAATAGAATGAAAATCCTTCATGTTATAATAATCTTATAGATGAAGTTTTGGTGTAATCATTTGTAAATAACTTCCATCAATAACTCCAACAACACTAGGGATGCCTCTGATCTTTTCAAACTCTGAAGATAGTTTTTCTAACCTTTGTGGTGATGGCCAAATAATGTATTTATCTTGAAGCTTTATTTTTATTGCATTACAAAACTCTTTAACTATTTTGTGCACCATTGTCATTCCAATACTAGTACCTAACCTAGTAAGGGCAACACACACTCACTTCTCAAGTGAAATGGCTTGTCGTAAATGAGTGTTATATTGTAAGTATGGGGCAAGTTCTATACATAAAAATGAAAAGGTATCTCGTGATACACGCATCCTTGACTTGAACATAACATCATTATAAGAAGCAATAAGTGTTCATTCAACATACACATTAGACCTATCATACATCCAAAAAAATGAAGAATTCCTTCTTGCCATGCCATCACATCTAATGGCAATTTAGTTTATGATCCATTTCTTTATGCTCAGAATCCATAACCAAATGCCGCCAAACCTCTCCCTTCTTCAAGCAAGTGCCAATCTAGGGTAGCTCAATAACCCTAATTAATTAATTAAAAACCTTCTTAACCACAGTTAAATAGAAATTATTCAATGGTAGTTTAATTTTTAATTCAATTAATCACTCTAGTGTTATTATTCCACACAAAAAAAATTCAAATATACTAAGGGTTATTTGGTCCTTGCTAAATTAAAAAAATGCCACGTTGTTTTATCCTGAACACACAAACAATATATTTACTAGTTTTAGTAGCTTATGATGTGAAATTGTCTTATTAGTTTAAGAGCATTTTTAAAAGATATTAGGATATACTTATTACCTTAGATGAAAAATAGCTTATAGTTGTCAAGCAGTGGCATAGTATACAGTATATCATTAAGTGTGTGTATACTTAACAATTAGAATATATATATTAATTTGATATGGTTTAACTTCACTTTTAAAGGTTGGGTTTTCTTTTAAACAGAATATTTTACTCTAAGTCCAATATTAAGTTCTTAGCAAATTCTATAACTATGTTCACCTGAGTGTGCAAGTGTATATATGTATATACATTATATATAAACACAATCAGGGTGTCTCTCTCAAGTAAAAATAAAAATAAATGTTTTAATTATTTTTTTTAAATTACTAAATGAATATTAAGTTAAATGTTTGATTACTCAGTCTTGCTATTTGGCATAAGTGGGTGTATGTATGTATATATATATAAACACAATGTAGATGTGTATTAGGAGGTGAAAGAATAAATAAATATTTTAATTATTTTTAAGAAAAATTACTAGAGTAAAATGAATATTAAGCTAAATGTTTAATTACTCTGTCTTTATATCTGTGTATATATGTATCTACATTATACATTCACAATGTAGTAGTGTGTAGGTGTATATATGTATATACATTATACATAAACACTCTTAAAATTTTTCAATAGGTTAATACATAATATATTGTTTACATATTTATAAATCATGCGTTTACACGTCTGATTAAATCGTTTTATCAAATCATTATAGATGATAAAAAAAGTGAACATGTGTATAACACATAATTCAGTGCATAATGTCTTTAATACCTTGACATGGCAATTACATTTGGAAGTGAAGAAACTTATACTTAATCAATTATGTGATTAAAAACCACAATAATATACTAGTTCTTTTAAGCACAATGTGGAAGAGATCCCTTTAAATCAATAATAACCAATTCAAAAGAGTGAGAGAGACATACCCTTGCTACTTGTTTGTTGGTTTACACATCGAACAACTCTAACTGTATTGACCACATCAATATGCATGCTTGACCAATGTCAAAGTTTTTCACTTGTGTAAAAAAGGTGAAAACAGGATGATTAGGTGGAATATGTAGCCCTTGATATACATACCGAAAGAAACATGAGGTGAAATCTTTAACACACATGATCTTTTTATCTTTATATAATTGTAATTGTTTATTTCTTATAACAAATCCTCTCAAGATGTTATCATCATCACCTTATCATAAGAGATCATGGTAACTATAAAAATAGCTTTTGACAGACATGACTTTCAACTTAGATGTGATGGATAAAATTATATGTGCACCATATATGTTTTAGGGTCTGACATACCCAATAATGAACATGACTAGACTAACCTGCATTGTTTTGATTGATTATGTTGATTTCTATCTTCATTAATAAGAATATGTGCAAAAATTAAAGAATTATGTAAGCATTAACAGTATAATAGATCTTTAATTTAAAAATGATCTTAAAAGGTGATTTTGCTGATGTATATTTAATGATTCACCTTCATCAAAATAACATAATGAATAAAAATGGAATTTAAATAATCTTTACCATCATTAAGTATTAATTTAAAATGTTGAATTATATTGTAGGACAAAAAACACTGATAAATCTAATTAATTCATGTTGCATGGCCAATTATAACATATTGAATTTGATTAGTTCAATTATACAAAAATTAAATTTAATCGATTCAAGTATATTAAAATATGTATGTTGAACCCAATCATCAAACTTAATACTGAAATGTATAATAAACTCTTTAAGTTGTTATTAGATTACATGTAATTAATAAAAAACATTATCTAAACCTTACTAAATCTTTTATTGTATTAAATATTTAAGGTTAATATATTGTATTACTTGAGAGTTGCCCCCTTTAAACATGTGATAAAATCTCAAAGTAGATGTTCATTGGACTAACCAACAATCGTATGAAAATAAAATAATAAATGGTAAACATTATTTTCTAGATTATTTCGAGAAATTCATATATCAACTCTCAATTTTGTGAATTAATAAAAGGCGAAGTAGAAACGTGGATGCAAAGGATTATTTATTATTAATGAGTCACTCTAAAAACTTAATTTATATATTAATAACAACTACCAAAACGTAAAAAATTACCTCTGCGCCATGAAAAGGAAATGACAAATTAGGATGTTAACACGTGTTAATTAACACATG
>PUQB01001035.1:0-50000 GCA_003024785.1 Selaginella tamariscina
GCCTTTCTTTCTTTCATAGTATGGGCACAAAACAGCATTATGTGGAACGGCGTAAGAATTGTCATCCTTCATTTTCTCCATGAGCTCAACTACATGTTCCTGGTTGAGTGGCAAAGTTTGGGTTAATGCTACAATACTTAACCCTACACTCATAAATCCTATTATCCAACATCATTTCCTTGTGGCTTATTGTAGCATGGGATGCCATAGGTGCAACTGACAAAATGACATATGATTTTCTTCTACGATCCAAATCAACATGTATGATCCCCGACTGTATGTTCTAATGTTCTCGGCACACTCTTCCAGCTTCCAAAAATTCCTAAGCAAATTCAATGTGATCTGTAAAGAACTTGAGACCGAGCCACCTTCTCAATCTCCCTTATGATGCCGTTGTGTTCTTCTTTAATGTGAAAAAGGATGATTGCTCCACTTATGGATGTTTTGTATTGTGAAGCAATATCTACTGAGAATACACTTACTCAATGAGTATGGAGATCTTCGAAGTAGACATCTAATTGGATCCCCTCCATAAATGGGCTTTCATTGAGTTGAAGAAGAACTCCATTGTCAACATCATTAGTGAAAACATGAATGTCATTATCTACAAGTCGACAAAACCACCCGAGATTAATGTTGTAACTGGCGACCTCTAAATCCGAGAACGTGACATTGGATGAAATAAGGCATATGTGTCGAGCATCGTCCAATCTAGGTTTGCAGCCTGCTTTCGGATGCTTGACTAGCAAATTTACTTTTTGACAGAGATTAGTTTAACAGTAACCATGGTTGCTCCAATGCGCTTTTCATTTATTTTAAAATATGGCCAAGTTGATTTCAGAATCTCCCTGCCCATTTCTTCTCCTCCTCTCGTCTTCAATGTCACCTCAATTCCACATTTGAATACAAAAACAGTGAGTTCTTCAAGTACATATCCAAGTATAACAGATTTTATTATAATTCTTACCCAAAATTTAACGAGACTCCATACTAATGACTCAATCTCCTTGTTTGATCAAATTGTCCTTCTTCACAATAATACATTATGAATACAAATCATATAAAATGCACACACAATTGTATAAACCCGAATATACAAAATTAATACACAAATAAATTCACATACACCCCTCTTTGTCTCAGAGAGAAGTGGATGGGATTAACTGTCCAAAGCTCACATTTGTGCTAGTGCATAACCTTTGGTTTTAGAACTACCACAAATGTAAGCTTTGGACAGTTTCACATAGTTTACTGGCTTTTACTTAAAATATTATGATAAGATGATAAAAGTAAATAAAATAAGATATACAACTTATATATACTAATACATATATATTTCATATGGAAGGTGGGGCGGGATTAATCTCGCCACCCTTCTATGCCTCATGAAAGGGTGGACGAGATTAATCTCGCCACCCTTCTCGATCCCTTGAATGGGTGTGCAGGATTAATCCTGCCACCCTTCTCGGTCTCAGAGAAAACTGGTCGGGATTTTTTTGGCACATCCATTTAGGAAAAAGAGAAGGGTGGTGGGATTAATCTTGCCCACCATGGAAGGGATGGTGAAATTAATTTCGCTACCCTTCTCAGTCCCCTGAACTGGTGTGCGGTAACCCTTTTCCGTCTCAGACATAAGTGGTCGGGATTGATTTGGTTCACCAATTCAGGAAACAGAGAAGGTGGCGGGATTAATCTCGCCACCAATTCCATGCTTGGTGAGTAGGACTAATCCCGCCTAGGACACTCTCGTATGGATAATGGCGGTTGACGGGATTAATCCTGCCACCCCTTCTATGCATGGTGAAGGGAATTAATTCTTCTAATTTTCACGCCTCCTCGAAGGGACGGCGGGATTAATCCTGCCACCAGGCATAAAAGGGTCGGCATGATTAATCCCATCGCCATGGCTGCACGGAGTGCAACAGGATTAATCCCGTCACCCCTCGTAAATCATGCACGTACACACATATATATGGGCGGTGGGATTAATCCCGCCGCCCTTCACGCAGGCTCTCCACATAGGTCATGGGCGACGGAATTAATCCCGCTGCCCTCCGCATAGGCCATGGGTGGCGGGATTAATCCCGCCGCTCATGCATTAATCCCAAATATATATATGCATATGTATATACAAAAATGTGAGAGAGATGACAAACACATAAATATATATTTATATATGTATATATATATATATATATATATATATGAATGGATATGTATATCATGTGTGTGCGTGTGTGTGCTAGAGATAGATAAATCAATAAAAATATACAGATACACACACACATATGTATATATATATGTATATGTATATACATGAGTGTGTGTGTGTGAGTGCGAGAGATAAAATTAATAAATCAATAAAATTACACACACACACACACACACACACACACACACACACACACACACACCAACACACACATATATATATATATATATATATGTATGTATGTATAAGAGTGTGCGTGTGTGTCTGAAAGATAGATAAATAAATAAAATTATACAGATACACACACATAATAATGTATGTATATATGTATATGTGTATATGTATATCGTGTGTATGCGTGTGTGAGCGAAACAAATAAAATTATATAAGTAAAAACACAACACACCAACACACACACACACACACACACACACACACATATAATATATATATATATATATTATATATATATATATATATATATATATATCAGGAGTGTGCATGTGTGTGTGAAAGATAAATTAATAAATCAATAAAATTATACAGATACACAAACATAATATATCTATGTATATAGGTATTATTATATATATATATATATATATGTATATGTATATTGTGTGTATGGGTGTGTGAGCTAAACAATAAAAATTATACAAATAAACAAACACCACACACACACACACACACACACACACACACATATATTATATATATATATATATATATATATATATATATAGGAGTGTGCGTGTGTGACATAAATAAATTTATCATTAAGATACACACACATATAAATGTAATATACACCGGAGTGTGCGTGTGAGAGAGAGATTTCACATGTTTGAATGCGCCTTCAAACCCTACTGCACTGCCGCACCATTTTGCATTGCCACGCCTTCTGAGAGAGAGATCTATACATCTATGGCATAGCCGCTCTAATCCATACTGCCGCTTCTGCCACCTTTCTTTTTAAAACCTTAAAAATATACTTAAACCCTAAAAGGAATAAATATATATTAACTCTAATCAAATATTCCTTTTAAGAATATACTTAAGTCCTAAAAAGAATAAAATATATATTGACCCTAAACAAATATTCTTTCATTATATTATCATAATTTTAAATTTGTGTGCGTGTGAGGGTGTATCACATACACCCCAAAAATATAAATCATGGAGGGGTTTAACATATGTGTGTCTATGAGAGTATTAAATTTTCACGTGTAGCAATATATATATACACACATATAATATACACATAGACATACGTACATAGTACATATTGTCACGTCAATACTTACTATAGATCATGCATGGTGTGTATGTATGAGAGAAGAGAGAGTGTTAAAAAATTAATTTTGTACACATTGCATATATTAGTATGCATATATATACACATATTATACACAGAGAAGAGAGACAGACTACATATTATGGATCATGCATGGTGTGTATGTATGAGAGAAGAGAGTAGTACATTATAAATCATACATGGTGTGTATGTATGAGAGAAGGGATCATGCATGATGTGTATGTATGAGAGAAGGGATCATGCATGGTGTGTATGTATGAGAGAAGAGAAAGAGTGTTAACAAATTAAAATCGTACACATTGCATATATTAGTACACATATATACATACACACATGTATACACACAAACATACATATTACATGTGTAAATTCAATGTGTTACATACACATAAACTGAGTATATATGGATCATACATGCGTTGAACATGATGGTTTCAATAAAGAAGTACATATCTCTCCAGTTTGGTTTAGGGTTTAAACCCAATGCAAGTATTTTTATTTAAATTTTATATAGTACATAATATATATTAATATAAAATCTTTATACTAATATAAACTAAATGCATGCACATTTTTTTAATTATTTACTTTAAACACTAAACATATGTAAGTCCTAGTGTAGAGTGTGTGTAATTATAAATATTTGGTTTTGATTTTAAACTATATATCATAAATACAAAGCTAAATGCTTTATTTATATTGTGATTCACTCATCGGCTTGTGCATTTGTGTGTATATGTGTTTCTGTAAGTGCTTTTAATGCGTCTGCACGTGTATATATAAATTTAAGATTGTGTTTATATATAATATGTGCAAAACAAACATCGAATAATTAAGAAAATAATATTAATATACACACTATGAACATATTTTAAATTATACATAATAATATATGATTTTATCTAATATATCATATATAGTTTTAATAATATATATTAATTTAATATTGATAATAAGGTTTAACACTAGAATATTCTTGAAATAATAACAAATTAATTGAGAAAATCCCATTAATATATACAAATGTAGAATAATTACTGAGATAATTAAGAATAAGATAATTTAATTATGATAATCAGGTTTAATATTGGAATATTCTTTGAATATTAAGAAAATAACAAAGAATATCCCATTAATAGTAGGAAATGTAAATTAATTACTCGAGTAATTAAGAAAATAATAATAATAAACAGACTATGAATATATTTTAAATGATACATAATAATATATCAATTTATTTATTGTATTAGTGTATATATATATAATATAAACTTAATAATATATACTTGAATATTAAGAATGTAAATAATTATAAAAATTTTGTAATATTAAACAGCTTGAAGCACTTGAATGACATTAAATGCAATTTTAAAACACTCATTGGAATTGGAGAGTATATATGTCAGACTGTGGTTATTTGTTTCAACTCATCTTAAATTTTTTTTTTGTTATTTCAAAAATTTTGAATTTCTGACATAAGTATTGTCAGTCTGACATGTAAATTTGAAAATGCATTTAATTTCCCACTCAAATTCAGATCTGGTTCTTTCTCCGGCAAGGGTTTCTTATTTCTTTATTTTTCACTCTTCAGATTTTCTTTTTTTCTTAGTGATCAGCTCAGGAGCGACATTAAATTGGGTGCGCTATTGTTTATAGGAAAGCACGGTGCCTTCAGTGCTATTACAAGTAAGTATTATAAACAAATTTAAATATATTTATAAAGATTCACTCTCTTACATTCTCTCTTAAATTTTAGAATTTAGGGATTTAAGATGCATTAGGATTACAATATATTCTGTTAGGGATTTATCCCGTTTAAATATACTTTTAACTTAATATTCTCGGTTAGCCGGGCGGCGGGATTAATCGGCCATTTTTTTTTGCCTCGAAGAGGTGGCGGGATTAATCCGCCACCATCTTTTGATAGCTATGACAGAATTAGTCGGGCAATGCTTTCCCTCTTAAAAGAGCGGCGGATTAATCCCGCCGATAACTCTCTCAACTGATAAGAGATACTTAAATTTATTGAAAAGAGTTATCTATGGGATTAATCTCGCCATCCATTTTAGGAGGCAGAGAAGGGTGGCGGGATTAATCTCGTCATACTTCTGTTTTAAATATTTGTGGGCAGATTCATCCCGAATTCTTTAAAATCATAGTTTCGGAGAGATTGTGGGCGGGATTAATCCCGCCGCTTATTCCCCGTCGTCAGAGTTGTGGGCGGGATTAATCCCCGCCTATTCTCCTTCGTCAGTGTTGTGGGGGGATTAATCCGCCCCCCTTCCTCGTCGGAGGAATTTGCGCGAGATTAATCCCGCCCGACCTCCCGCGAGGAAGAGAGCGGGGATTAATCCCGCCGGTACTTCCTGTCGGAGGGAGTCGGCGGATTAATCCCGCCGCTCTCTTGACGAGGAGTACCGCGGCGGGATTAATCCCGCCGCGATTCCTCCCGCGAGGAAGATCGGCGGGATTAATCCCGCCGACTCTCTCCGAGGGGAAGTCGGCGGGATTAATCCCGCCACGTTCCTCGTCGGAGCGGGATTAATCCCGCCCATCAGTTGTATTATAAAGCATGAGATATTATCTTTATACATAATTATGTATTATTGCACATGCATATTATTAAGCAACCGCAGTTATGATTTCTTAGAAATATTGCATAAACAGATATCATAAATAACACAATTATTTATGTGCAGGACAATATGTATAATACTGGAGATAAAGTATGTCTTCTTCGGAACAACGAGATAGTTGGCACTGGAACTGTGGAAGTTCGAGATGATAATGCATCATGTCACAATATTGCCCAAGGATCTTGTGTGTACGTATGGGTGAACACCATTTTCAAGCATGTTGAGGTTCCGGAATGGAATTTGAGGAGGGTTCTCCTGTATTGTGGAATTTGGATGAAGTCAAGGCTGACACAGAATATACAGAGTCACAAACAAACAGTAGCACGAGTTTTCAGATGATGGCTTGCCTGCTGTGATGGATGAGGTGATTCTCTTTCTTCATGAGATTGAGGTTGGGAGAGGCATCATCACAGCTATAAATCCAATGGAAGCAGTGTCAGAAGAGAAACTAGGGTCCGACTTCGTGGGTGTAGTTGTGACAGAGGTTTCACCTAATGGCACTTTGCATCCTGGATCCCTCGTGAGGTGGCGAACATCTGAATTAAGACGGCAAGATGGTTCAACATATTCTGGGTTGGATTTCAATAATAACAACCCGGAAGAACAACTCATATTTGAAGAGGTTCCTTGCATTGGTCCTATTGTAAGAAAAAGGCGATTCATGGGTTGCAGATCTTCCCCTGAAGTTTCAGCAAGAGGGTAAGATGGATCCTACATCTTCCGAAAGTGTTACGAGCATTTCCACGATTGACTGCTGCAAGAAGAAGTGTTGTCAGATGGCAGACCGGAATGAAATTACCCAATGTAGACATGTCTTTCGTACGCTCACCCAAAAGCAAAGGCATGAGTTTGTATATGCTGCACTAACTGGGTGTATTGATGGAATGGCCTCGGACACAGGTTATCAGAGTACATCCATGGTATTTAATAAGGTGGCCATCTGCTTCAAAGCTTGGTACAGTATATACGGGATCCCAAAGACCACGTTCTACCGTCGGAGGGATGAGTGGCTAGATGGAGCGCGAACCTCAGTACATGGGAACACTGGCTTGGTCAAAACCCGCTCTCACATTATGGCAGCCATAGAGATACTCAAGGCTTTTGTGGAAGCAAATGCAGACAGGATGCCTCACAAATGCCGAACCACAAATGCAGGGGTCAGGGAAAATCTCAAGGTTTTGCCTTCAATCTACACTCAATTGAAGCTGTGTGAACATGTGAACAAGTGCCTCATTTGATGGGGCTGCAAGCAATCTGCACTGGTACCTTCAACAACATATGGAATACTCATTTTAAGGATGTGGAGATTGCAAAACACTCTAGCTTTTCCAAGTGTGACACTTGTACATCATTGAAGGCTGCAGAGGCTTGTGCAAAAACCTTGGTGGAGATCACTGCCATTCAAAAGAAGATGGAGGCCCACATGATTGCACAACAAACTTGCCGGTCTCAGTACTATGCACACCGCATGCTTTCTGTGTCACGCCCATCAGAGTACCTGTGCTTGATCCATGACAAGATGGATCATTCAAAGACCAGCATTCCAAAGCTCGTTGCAACACCAAAGTGCCTTGGAAATGTCATGAAACTTCCGATTTCATTGACAGGTGTGCTAACACATGGACACGGTTGTGAGTCATATGGACACTTTTCACTTCCACATTGGTCTAGCGACTCCAATTTCACTATTGGGTCGTTGGCCATGTGTTTCAGAAACCTTGAAGCCCACTCACAGACAAGTCCTATCAGTGATCTCAAAGTGAAGAAACAACACCTTCAACCTTTACATAATGCTCTCATGAACACGTCTGCACTTGAGGCTACTTGGGTGAGAGGCATTGTCCTGCACAAAAAACAGATGGCCCTGTTGAGAGTTCAGGTTCAGTGGAGGGATCTAGCTCAAATAGTGTACATGTGTCCTCAACATCAAATAAGCTTCCTCGTCATTTGCTTTTACAGATGGATAATTGTGCAGGCGAGAACAAAAATAGGTAAATCATTTTACTTAAGGGTTTCTCAAGCTCATACTTACTTTTATTTTCTAGATATGTGCTAGCATACTTGTCAATGCTTGTTGCCAAAGGTGTGTTTGAAACAATCACGCTCAGTTTTCTTATGGTTGGTCACACTCATGAAGTTGCGTTCTTCAGCAAGGTCTCCAACTCTACAAAAAGGACAAGTGCACTTACCTTACCGCATATGATGAATCTTTTTGAAAATTGCATCTCCAAAAAAAGTTGTGCTTTGCTTGTGACTGAGGTGCCAGACTTCAAAAAATTTCTCAAGGAGTATATAAAAGAGGGAGTGATTCTTTAGTTGGTCACCTTGTGCCGCTACAATTCTTTTTCTCCATACGAGATGGTATACCTATTATGCAGTACAAGTTACGGCCATCAGAGCAGGAGTGGTTACCGAAAGAGGGTTAATGCTCTTCAAAAGTGGAGAGAATGGAAAGCCACTTCTCCCAGAAGGACAACCAGACCCTATTCCATTGAGTGCCCAGCTCAAGGAACAAGAGGTTATTATTGATGGCATCAAAAAATATGTGGCATGGGTTCAAAAATCGATGCCAAAGAATTCTGATAAGGCAACTGGTTACTCAGAACTATATAAGCATGTGGTCGACTATTGGGAGACTGTTGTTCGAGAGTTGGAAGGGCCTACTGTCACAAGTACAGAATTGCAACACCCTTTTTGGCCTAAAACAAGGTGGCGAGAGGAGATTGAAATGACATCACTGAGCACAGACGACATAGAAGCCAGTAGTGATGTGGAAGTGCAAACCCCACACTTTGTTGGACAAAGGAACCAAAAACCTAAAGCATACTTTGATTGCTGCCAGGATCTTCAAAAACTAATGATGGTTCTCATTACTCCAGATGCGTCATATAATCAGCCTATTTGGATGGGTCAAATTATCGACACACCTGAAGTAATCACAAAAAATAGTATTGTTAAGGTTGCATGGTTCAAACCACAAAAAAGGCGACACGAGAAGGAGAGCGAAAGATATAATGGATGCCTAGAGAAAACATGGTCTCCCAATCAAAAAGACCCAGCATGTTTTATAAATGTTAAATCCATTCGATATGGGTGGATGTCAAGAAGCGTTGATAAAGTCACGATTAACAAAACTGCAAGGGAATGTATGTTTTCTGAAGCTTAAAGCAATTACAAAATTATAAAATATCATATATTTAATATTCATAATTATTATAAACTCTTTAATAATAGTACCAAATTGTTTACTTAACTATATAAATTTAAAAAATGATATGGAAGATTGACTATA
Organism: Selaginella tamariscina; assembly: GCA_003024785.1. Classification (NCBI taxonomy): domain Eukaryota; kingdom Viridiplantae; phylum Streptophyta; class Lycopodiopsida; order Selaginellales; family Selaginellaceae; genus Selaginella; species Selaginella tamariscina. The sequence goes on from PUQB01001035.1 coordinate 9,456, forward strand.
TTATTATAGGATTTTATATTATATTATTACTACTACAAATTTTTAATTAATAATGTTATATTTAAATATTAATATTTTAATAACAACATCAATATTTATATAATGTACCTCTTATGCTCCTACTATTATGAGATATTCTTTTTTATTTTCTTAATATTCAAAGAATATTCCAATATTAAACATGATTATCATAATTAAATTAGTCTTATTCTTAATTATCTCAGTAATTATTCTACATTTGTATATATTAATGGGATTTTCTCAATTAATTATTATTTCAAGAATATTCTAGTGTTAAACCTTATTATCAATATTAAATTAATATATATTATTAAAACTATATATGGCTATATATTAGATAAATCATATATTATTATGTATAATTTAATATGTTCATAGTGTGTATATTAATATTATTTCTTAATTATTCGATGTTTGTTTTGCACATATTATATATAAACACAATCATAAAATTTATATATACATGTGCACACGCATTAGAAGCACTTACAAAGACACATATGCACACACATGCACATTACCTTAAACCAAACTTGAGAAATTATATGTTGCTTCTTTATTAAAAAACATCATGTTCAACGCATGTATGATCTATATGTACTCAGTGTGTGTGTATGTAACACATTGAATTTACACATGTAATATATTGTATGTCTGTGTGTATACACGTGTGTATGTATATATGTGTACTAATAATATATGCAATGTGTACGATTTTCATTTGTGAACACTCTATCTTCTTCTCTCATACATACACAGTGTCACCATGATAATCCCTTCTCTCATACATACACACCATGCATGATCATGATCCATAATATGTAGCCTATCTCTTCTCTTATACATACACACCATGCATGATCCATCCTAACCCTAAACCCTAAACCCTAAACCCTAATGTAACACATTGAATTTACACATGTAATATGTATGTATGTCTATGTGTATACACGTGTGTATGTAATATATCCAATGTATGAATTTAATTTGTTAACATTCTCATTCTTCTCTCATACATACACACCATGCATGATCCATGTAAATATGTACTGTCTCTCTTCTCTCAAACATCACCATGCATGATCCATAATATGTATTGTCACTCTTCTCTCATACATACACACCATACATGATCCTGTACTCTGTCTCTCTAATATTAATATGTACTAATATGTATGTATGTCTATGTATATAATACTATGTGTGTATATGTATCGCTGCACGTGAAACTTTAACACTCTCATGGACACACGTGTTAAACCCCTGCATGATATTTATTCTTGGGTATATGTGATACACCACGCACATGCACATGTTGATAATATAATGAAAGAATATTCGTTTAAGGCGAATCACTAGTTTAATCTTTTTAGGTTTAAGTATTTTTTAGAAGGAATATTAATTAGGGTTAATATATATTTTATTCCTTTTAGGGTTTTAAAGTATATTCTTAGGGTTTGTAAGGCGGCGGGCGGCGGTGAAATCTCCTTCTCTTCTCACACACACACTCCTCTGAGTTTATTATTTATTTATTCACATAATATTTATGTGTGTGTATCTTAATAATATAATTTAGATCTCTATCTCTCGCACACACGCACACTTTATACATACACACACACACACACACACATATATATATATATACACACACACAACAGATATTATATTATATATATATACCTTCTCTCTCTCTCTTCTCTATAGAATCCTATCTCTCGCACACACACGCACACTTGTACATACACATACACACACACACACACACACACACACACACACACATATATTTATATCTGTGTGTTGTGTGTGTTTGTGTTTGTTGTATCTGTATAATTTTATTAATTTTATTAATTTTATCTCTTGCACATGCACGCACACTCCTGTTTATCTGTATGATTTTATTTGTTTCGCTCACACACGCATACTCACGATATACACACACACACACACACATATATACCTATATACATATAATATACATACATATATTATGTGTACCAGTATCTGTATAATTCTATTTATTTCTCTATTTCTCGCACACACGCACACTCCTATACATACATATATATATGTGTGTGTGTGTATCTGTATAATTTTATTGATTTGTTAATTGTATCTCTCTCGCACACACACACCCTCTATATATTATATGTGTGTGTGTTGTGTGTTTATCTGTATGATTTTATTTGTTTCACACACGCATACACATGATATACATATACACACACATATATATATACCTATGTACATAATATACATACATATATTATGTGTACCAGTATCTGTATAATTTTATTTATTATCTATTTCTCGCACACACACGCACACTCCTATATATATATATCACACACACACATATATATATAATTTTATTGATTTGTTTGTTTATTATTTGTTTCACACACGTATACACATGATATACATATATTTGTGTATCGGTATAATTTGTGTATAATTTGTGTATCAGTATAATTTTATCTGATTTGTCTATCTCTGGCAACACACGCACTCTTCTACACACATATACATATATATGGTAGACCCTCGGCGGCAGGATTAATCCTGCCGCCCTTCAGGCAGGCTATTCCGTTAGTTCATGAGCGGCGGGATTAATCCCGCGCGCGTACACATGCCCTGCGCGAAATCAGGCGGGATTTATCCCGCCGCAAAGGCCTGCCTGAAGGGCTAGGCGGAGGATTAATCCCGCTTGATTCCGTGCAGGGCATTGGTGTCTAGCGGGATTAATCCCGCGCGCCTAGGGCCCGAGTAAAGGCATGGCAGTGGGATTAATCCCGTTGCCCTGCGCGGAATCGGCCAGAATTAATCCCGCCACCAAAGGCCTGCTTGAAGGGCCTAGGTGGCGGGATTAATCCCGCCCGATCTGCGCATGGCATTGGCGTCCAGTGGGATTAATCCCCTGCCTAGGCCCTTTACTCGGCCCTAAGCGGCGGATTAATCCTGCCGGATGTCAATGCCTTGCGCAGAATCGAGCAGGAATAATCCGCCGCCAAAGGCCTACCTAAAGACCTAGGCGGCGGGATTAAATCCCGCCCGATTTTGCGTAGGGAATTGGCGTCCGCGGGATTAATCCCGCCGCATAGGACGAGTGAAGGCCCTGGGTGGCGGGATTAATCCCGCCGAGCCTTCAAATGCCTATTGAAGGGATGAAATCCCGCCACCCTTTCCTTTTTTCTTCATTGGTGAGTCGGACCAATCCCAAACGTTTCTGTCTAAGACGTTAGAAGGTTTACAACACTACCAATGAGGAGAACTGGGAAGGGTGGCGAAATTCATTTCACCATCCTTACATGGTGGGCGAGATTAATCCCGCCTCCTTTCTGGAGTCACTAAAGGGGTGTGCCAAATAAATCCTGCCAATTCTCTCTGAGACCGAGAGGGTGGCAAGATTAATTCCGCACTCCTGTTCAAGGCCTCCAGAAAGGTGCCACATTAGGGTTAGCCTAAGTCCCTAGAATGTCTTTCAGGAGGCATTGAAGGGGTGGCGAGATTAATCCCGCCGTACCTTCCATGTGAATATATATGTGTATAGTATATATAAGTTGCATATCTCATTTTATTTACTTTTATCATTTTATCATAATATTTCGAGTAAAAGCTAGGAAACTATGTAAAACTGTCCAGAGCTCACATTTGTGGTGGTTTTAAAACGAAATGTTATCTTTCTTTTGCACTAGCACAAAAGCTTTGGACAGTTAATTCCATCCACTTCTCTCTGTGTATTATTTTTGTATATTCGGGTTTATACAAGTGTGTGTGCATTTTTATTGATTTGTATTCATAGTGTATTATTTTGCAGAAGGACGATTTAATTAAACAAGGAGATCGAGTCATTAGTATGGAGTTCGTCAAATTCTGGGTAAGAATTAAAATAAAATCTGTTATACTCGGATGTGCTTGAACTAATCATTTTATATTCAGATGTGGAATTGAGGTGACATTGAAGACGAGAGCAGGAGAAGAGATGGGCAGGGGATTCTGGAATCAACTTGGAAGCGCATTGGAACAACCATGGTTGCTGTCAAACTAACCTCTGTCACATCGCATGGACAAGCAAAACAATGGAAAGTGGGTGTGCTAGTCAAGCATCTGAAAGCATGCTGTGAACCCAGATTGAACAATGCTCGACACATATGCCTTGTTCCATCCAATGTCACGTTCTCGGATCCAGAAGGTCACCAGTTACAACATTAATTTCGGGTGGTTTTGTCGACTTGTGATAATGACGTTCACGTGTTCACTAATGATGTTGACTATGGAGTTCTTTTCAACTCAATGAAAGCCCATCTATGAGGGGATCCAACTGGATGTCTATTTCGAAAATCTTCAGACTCATCAAGTAAGTGTATTCTCAGGAGACGACTTTTTATTATAATTTAAACGAATAGTCACAAAGTTATGCGTAGATATTCTTTGGACATAATGTTTTCCGACGCAACTCCATATGTAATTCGCTGCTACCTCGTATTTGGCTTAATTTGTATGCAAATAATACGTCATAGACTCTGGTTTATATATGCATGTATGCATAAGCACAAGATATCTATATCTACCTATCTATTTATTTATTTATATTTACACATAGTATTTGTTTTGAATGTACTTTACTACACGTATGCATGTAATATATTTAAACATATGTGTGTTAAAATGGAACTACTCTTCTGAGAGCAATGTAATTTAAAGTATGTTGTATTTATACTTTTACAAATAATAACATTTATGTATGTATGTATGTATGTATGTGTGGTGTGTGTGCGTGTGTATATATAAACAATGATACAGTCATCTATATATACATTAGTATATATATAAATATTCAAAAAATAAATGGATTACTATACTCTTGTGTATTATACATAAACACGTGCGCGTACACACACCATAGATAAATACATTACACATGTATTTTAGCTCCCAGACGTTAAACTGATGCTATTTATACATAAAAAAAATTGTTGATGTACTTGTTAAGTATGGATTAACTCTTTTTGTAAATAATAATCTACTGCTATTTGAAAACGTATGTGTACATACATACATGCTATACTTTCATGTTAAAGTATGTACGGAGGAGAATTCTGTTTATCATCTACAAACATGTTATATTAGATAAAAGATTGAGATAGTGAATTTGTTAACATAATATGTATTAGAAAAGTTTTAAGAAGGCTTAATAACAAGTTTTTCTTAGATATTTTAAATACATTTAATTGAAAATTTGTTTTGGATAAATTTACGTAGATACACTGTTCAGTACTTTTATAACGGTTTTTTTTAGACATTATAAAAATGTGCACTTCTATATAGTAATTTAATGCTTTACCAATTCCTTCGTTTTATTTTTTTAATTTATTGTAATTTTCAACACAAGTTCAACTCTCTCTCTCTCACACACACACACGCACACACACTGAGGAAACACGATATTATGCGGCTGGATAACACAGATGATACCCAGACACACACATATACATATCATCGTAATAACAGTGTTGGGTTACATAATTAACGTAAGTAAAGATTACGTAAGTACGTACGTATTTTACACTACATAAGTTCACTTTTAATTATTAAGTTAATTTGATAATTATTATTATTTATTATATTGAGTTTTGATTAGAAATTTTGAGCTGTTTATTATAAATTATTTATATGAATAAATAATTTTAAACTTAATTATATAAACCTTAAAACTTAAAATCTAAGCTTTCTTTTAACTAATTCAGATTTGCAACGTAAACGCAATGCAAGCTTAATGAAGCTTCATACACGCATAGAGGTATATGTGTGTGTATGTGGTTGTGTGTGTGACCAATCTAATAAGTAAAATAGCTTTCTTAAAAGCAGATTTCACACGATACATATTATTTGATTACTGGTCCTTCACTGTTGATAGGTTATCTTTGCTAGGCTGTTATTCACAATTATGTTAATACAATGTAAAATGATGTATAAATGTCTATTAAGTAGTATGAGTTAAATAACATGTACAACTAGAAGCGCAAGATATATATATATACGGTTGTATCATCGATACTTTATTTATGTTAATATGTTACTGTGAGAGCTCGGAATATAAAAATGTGTATATATATTATTAATTCAAAAACCCTAACTTATATACAAGAGCGACTTGTCCAGATTGAATTCAATCTTACGGCTATCAAAATCCACTACACTAATAATATATGCACATGCAGCCGTACACGTGGATCTTACATCATCCCTCCTTTTAAAGGATGTAGTTGGTTAGGGTTATCTTGTAAATGGGCCCGGATCTAGAGGAACATCAGGAGGAGGCACTGGTAGATCTGTAGGTGGCACAACTTGTTTCTATTGCACAAAATGCTTCAACCGTTGCACATGTATAATCTTTGAAGGTCGGGCTAAATATTGTGCCAAACCTCATAAACATGCGGCCTTACTTGCCGTAGTACTCGATACGGTCCTTTCCACTGAGAAAGGAGACTCTTAACTAAACCACATACCGTAAGCTTGGGAAAACAAACCAACACCAATTCATCAACCTTTTACTTTGCTGGAGAACGATGGTGCGAGTTGTAGCGTTGTTGTTGTCTTATTTGTACGCGGCCCAAGTGTTTTGTTGACTCTGCACAAACCAATGGAAGAATGTTCATCAGATACCGATCCAACAACCTTGCATCAGTAGTTTGCGGTAACCGAGAAGGCAAACCCAACTCCGTTGACAACACTGGGTCATGATCATACAAGAGCTTATATGGGGAAGTACTAATGGAACTGTTAAGCCAGAAAATCCTGCAGTCTAAAATGTAGCAGTGGTCGCCACCGACAAACTCGTATTAAGAGTCTATCGGAATATGAAAGAACAGATATGAAGTATAGATCAGACTTCAGAAGGTCGGGAAAGGTAAGGATGACAAGGTATGTAGCATGTAACTGCAGATCCCATCACGTAGAAATAAAAGGATGCAAGTTGTAACTAAAATGGGCATGGCTATAGTCCCATTTTCTAATAATTAGCAATTTTAGCTATTTAATTAGCATTTTCTAATATTAAAGGAATATTCTTTAGAATATATGTTTGAAAACAGAATATTCTTTAGAATATTCTATTTTGTATTCGACCCTTTAATAAATTATAGCATTCATTGAACAAAAATTAATAACATTATAAAAGTAGAAGTATTAAATTATATAATATATTGCCTAATATAACAATTAAGGAAGAGCATAAAGGTACATTATATAAATATTGATGTTGTTATTAAAATATTAATATTTAAATATAACATTATTAATTAAAAATTTGTATAGTAATAATATATATATATAAAATCCTTAATAATATAGTCAATCTTCCATATCGTTTTTTAAATTTATATAGTTAAGTAAACAATTTGGTACTATTATTAAAGAGTTTATAATAATTATGAATATTAAATATATGATATTTATAATTTTGTAATTGCTTTAAGCTTCAAAAACATACATTCCCTTGCAGTTTTGTTAATTGTGACTTTATCAACGCTTCTTGACATCCACCCATATCGAATGGATTTAACATTTATAAACATTGGTCTTTTTGATTGGGAGACCATGTTTTCTCTAGGCATCCATTATATCTTTCGCTCTCCTTCTCGTGTCGCCTTTTTTGTGGTTTGAACCATGCAACCTTAACAATACTATTTTTTGTGATTACTTCAGGTGTGTCGATAATTTGACCCATCAAATAGGCTGATTATATGACGCATCTGGAGTAATGAGAACCATCATTAGTTTTTGAAGATCCTGCAATAATCAAAGTATGCTTTAGGTTTTTGGTTCCTTTGTCCAACAAAGTGTGGGGTTTGCACTTCCACATCACTACTGGCTTCTATGTTGTCTGTGCTCAGTGATGTCATTTCAATCTCCTCTCGCCACCTTGTTTTAGGCCAAAAAGGGTGTTGCAATTCTGTACTTGTGACAGTAGGCCCTTCCAACTCTCAAACAACAGTCTCCCAATAGTCGACCACATGCTTATATAGTTCTGAGTAACCAGTTGCCTTATCAGAATTCTTTGGCATCGATTTTTGAACCCATGCCACATATTTTTTTGATGCCATAATAATAACCTCTTGTTCCTTGAGCTGGGCACTCAATGGAATAGGGTCTGGTTGTCCTTCTGGGAGAAGTGCTTTCCATTCTCTCCACTTTTGAAGAGCATTAACCCCTCTTTGGTAACCACTCATGCTCTGATGGCCGTAACTTGTACTGCATAATAGGTATACCATCTCGTATGGAGAAAAAGAATTGTAGCGGCACAAGGTGACCAACTAAAGAATCACTCCTCTTTTATATACTCCTTGAGAAATTTTTTGAAGTCTGGCACCTCAGTCACAAGCAAAGCACAACTTTTTTTGGAGATGCAATTTTCAAAAAGATTCATCATATGCGGTAAGGTAAGTGCACTTGTCCTTTTTGTAGAGTTGGAGACCTTGCTGAAGAACGCATCAATATCTTCATGAGTGTGACCAACCATAAGAAAACTGAGCGTGATTGTTTCAAACACACCTTTGGCAACAAGCATTGACAAGTATGCTAGCACATATCTAGAAAATAAAAGTAAGTATGAGCTTGAGAAACCCTTAAGTAAAATGATTTACCTATTTTTGTTCTCGCCTGCACAATTATCCATCTGTAAAAGCAAATGACGAGGAAGCTTATTTGATGTTGAGGACACATGTACACTATTTGAGCTAGATCCCTCCACTGAACCAAACTCTCAACAGGGCCATTTTTTGTGCAGGCTGCTGACAATGCCTCTCATATTCCCAAGTAGCCTCAAGTGCAGACGTGTTCATGAGAGCATTATGTAAAGGTTGAAGGTGTTGTTTCTTCACTTTGAGATCACTGATAGGACTTGTCTGTGAGTGGGCTTCAAGGTTTCTGAAACACATGGCCAACGACCCAATAGTGAAATTGGAGTCGCTAGACCAATGTGGAAGTGAAAAGTGTCCATATGACTCACAACCGTGTCCATGTGTTAGCACACATGTCAATGAAATCGGAAGTTTCATGACATTTCCAAGGCACTTTGGTGTTGCAACGAGCTTTGGAATGCTGGTCTTTGAATGATCCATCTTGTCATGGATCAAGCACAGGTACTCTGATGGGCGTGACACAGAAAGCATGCGGTGTGCATAGTACTGAGACCGGCAAGTTTGTTGTGCAATCATGTGGGCCTCCATCTTCTTTTGAATGGTAGTGATCTCCACCAAGGTTTTTGCACAAGCCTCTGCAGCCTTCAATGATGTACAAGTGTCACACTTGGAAAAGCTAGAGTGTTTTGCAATCTCCACATCCTTAAAATGAGTATTCCATATGTTTGGAAGGTACCAGTGCAGATTGCTTGCAGCCCCATCAAACTGAGGCACTTGTTCACATGTTCACACAGCTTCAATTGAGTGTAGATTGAAGGCAAAACCTTGAGATTTTCCCTGACCCTGCATTTGTGGTTCGGCATTTGTGAGGCATCCTGTCTGCATTTGCTTCCACAAAAGCCTTGAGTATCTCTATGGCTGCCATAATGTGAGAGCGGGTTTTGACCAAGCGAGTGTTCCCATGTACTGAGGTTCACGCTCCATCTAGCCACTCATCCCTCCGACGGTAGAACGTGGTCTTTGGGATCCGTATATACTGTACCAAGCTTTGAAGCAGATGGCCACCTTATTAAATACCATGGATGTACTCTGATAACCTGTGTCCGAGGCCATTCCATCAATACACCAGTTAGTGCAGCATATACAAACTCATGCCTTTGCTTTTGGGTGAGCGTACGAAAGACATGTCTACATTGGGTAATTTCATTCCGGTCTGCCATCTGACAACACTTCTTCTTACAGCAATCGTGGAAATGCTCGTAACACTTTCGGAAGATGTAGGATCCATCTTCACCTCTTGCTGAAACTTGCAGGGGAAGATCTGCAACCCATGAATGCCTTTTTCTTACAATAGGACCAATGCAAGGAACCTCTTCAAATATGAGTTTTCTTCCGGGTTGTTATTATTGAAATCCAACCCAGAATATGTTGAACCATCTTGCCGTCTTAATTCAGATGTTCGCCACCTCACGAGGGATCCAGGATGCAAAGTGCCATTAGGTGAAACCTCTGTCACAACTACACCCACGAAGTCGGACCCTAGTTTCTCTTCTGACACTGCTTCCATTGGATTTATAGCTGTGATGATGCCTCTCCCAACCTCAATCTCATGAAAAAGAGAATCACCTCATCCATCACAGCAGGCAAGCCATCATCTGGAAAACTCGTGCTACTGTTTGTTTGTGACTCTGTATATTCTGTGTCAGCCTTGACTTCATCCAAATTCCACAATACAGGAGAACCCTCCTCAAATTCCATTCCAGAACCTCAACATGCTTGAAAATGGTGTTCACCCATACGTACACACAAGATCCTTGGGCAATATGACATGATGCATTATCATCTCGAACTTCCACAGTTCCAGTGCCAACTATCTCGTTGTTCCAAAGAAGACATACTTTATCTCCAGTATTAAACATATTGTCCTGCATAAATAATTGTGTTATTTATGATATTGTTTATGCAATATTTCTAAGAAATCATAACTGCGGTTGCTTAATAATATGCATGTGCAATAATACATAATTATGTATAAAGATAATATCTCATGTTATTAATACAACTGATGGGCGGGATTAATCCCGCCCACGACTCCATCCGACGAGGAACGATGGGCGGGATTAATCCCGTGACTTCCTTCGGAGAAGGCGGCGGGATTAATCCCGCCGACACTCTCCGATGGAGAGTGGCGGGATTAATCCCGCCGACTCACTCCGAATGAGTAGGTCAGCGGGATAAGTGAGTAGGTCGGGGATTAATCCCGCCGTCGACTCTACCCATCGGAGAGAGTCGCGGGATTAATCCCGCTGCGATTCCCTCCGACGAGGAAGATCGCGGGATTAATCCCCGCCGGTACTTCCTGTCTGAGAGAGGCGGGGATTAATCCCGCGATCTTCCTCCGAGGGAATCGGCGGGATTAATCCCGCCGCAAATCCCTCTGATGAGGAAGAGGGGGCGGGATTAATCCCGCCCACAACACTGACGAAGGAGAATAGGCGCGGGATTAATCCGCCCACAACTCTGACGATGGGGAATAAGCGGCGGGATTAATCCCGCCCACAACTCTCTCGAAATAATATTTTCAAAGAGATTCGGGATAATTCTGCCCAAATATTTAAAACAGGGAAGTAGTGGCGAGATTAATCCCGCCACCCCTTCTCTGCCTCCTAAAATGGTTGGCTAGATTAATCCGTAAATAACTCTTTTCAATAAATTAAGTATCTTTATCAGTTGAGAGAATTATCGGCGGGATTAATCCGCCGCTCTTTTAAGAGGCGGAGAAGCATTCCGGACTAATTCTGTCATAGCTATCAAAGAGATGGTGGCGGGATTAATCCCGCCACCTCTTCAAAGAGGCAAAAAAAAATGGCCGGATTAATCCCGCCGCCCCAGCTAACCGAGAATATTAAGTTAAAAGTATATTTAAACGATAAATCCCTACAGAATATATTGTAATCCTAATGCATTCCTAAATCCCTAAATTCTAAAATTTAAGAAAGAATGTAAGAGAGTGAATCTTTATAAATATATCTAAATTTGTTTATAATACTTACTTGTAAACAGCACTGAAGGCGCCGTGCTTTCCTATAAACAATAGCGCACCCAATTTAATGTCGCTCCTGAGCTGATCACTAAGAAGAAAAAAGAAAATCTGAAGAGTGAAAAATAAAGAAATAAAGAAACCCTTGCCGGAGAAAGAACCAGATCTGAATTTGAGTGGGAAATTAAATGCATTTTCAAATTTACATGTCAGACTACAATACTTATGTCAGAAATTCGAAATTTTTGAAATAACAGAAAAGAAAATTTAATATGAGTTGAAACAAATAACCGATAGTCTGACATATATACTCTCCAATTCCAATGAGTGTTTTAAAATTGCATTTAATGTCATTCAAGTGCTTCAAGCTGTTTAATATTACGAAATTTTAATTATTTACATTCTTAATATTCAAGTATATATTATTAAGTTTATATTATATATATATACACTAATACAATAAATAAATTGATATATTATTATGTATCATTTAAAATATATTCATAGTCTGTTTATTATTATTATTTTCTTAATTACTCGAGTAATTAATTTACATTTCCTACTATTAATGGGATATTCTTTATTATTTTCTTAATATTCAAAGAATATTCCAATATTAAACCTGATTATCATAATTAAATTAGTCTTATTCTAATTATCTCAGTAATTATTCTACATTTGTATATATTAATGGGATTTTCTCAATTAATTTGTTATTATTTTAAGAATATTCTAGTGTTAAACCTTATTATCAATATTAAATTAATATATATTATTAAAACTATATATGTTATATATTAGATAAAATCATATATTATTATGTATAATTTAAAATATGTTCATAGTGTGTATATTAATATTATTTTCTTAATTATTCGATGTTTGTTTTGCACATATATATAAACACAATCATAAATTTATATATACATGTGCACACGCATTAGAAGCACTTACAGAGACACATATGCACACACATGCACATTGCCCTAAACCAAACTGAGAATAATTATATGTTACTTCTTTATTGAAAAACATCATGTTCAACGCATGTATGATCTATATGTACTCAGTGTGTGTGTATGTAACACATTGAATTTACACATGTAAATATATGTATGTCTGTGTGTATACACGTGTATGTATATATGTGTACTAATATATACAATGTGTACGATTTTCATTTGTTAACACTCTATCTCTTCTCTCATACATACACAGTGTCACCATACATAATCCCTTCTCTCATACATACACACCATGCATGATCATAATCCATAATATGTAGCTGTCTCTTCTCTCATACATACACACCATGCATGATTCATAATATGTACTGATGTTATAATATTATGTAATATGTATAATGTATATTGTGTATAACACTCACTCCTCTCATACATAAACACTATGCATGATCCATCCTAACCCTAAACCCTATGTAACACATTGAATTTACATATGTAATATGTATGTATGTCTGTGTGTATACATGTGTATGTATATGTGTATACTAATATATCCAATGTGTATGAATTTAATTTGTTAACACTCTTTCTCTTCTCTCATACATACACACATGCTGATCCATGTACATATGTACTGTCTCTCTTCTCTCAAACATACACACCATACATGATCCTGTACTCTGTCTCTCTAATATTAATATGTACTAATATGTATGTATGTCTATGTGTATAATACTATGTGTGTATATATGTATCGTTGCACATGAAACTTTAACACTCTCATGGACACACACGTGTTAAACCTTGCATGATTTTATTCTTGGGTGTATGTGATACACCCACGCACACGCACACGCTGATAATATAATGAAAGAATATTCGTTTAGGGCGAATCTATAATTTATTCTTTTTAGGATTTAAGTATATTCTTAAAAAGAATATTCAATTAGGGTTAATATATATTCTATTCCTTTTAGGGTTTAAGTATATTCTTAGGGTTTGTAAGGCGGCGGTGAAATCTCCTTCTCTCTCTCACACAAGTGAGATCTCTCTCTCTCTCTCACACACACACTCTTCGAGTTTATTTATTTATTTTATTCACATATATATTTATATGTGTGTATCTTAATAATATAATTTAGATCTCTATCTCTCGCACACACACGCACACACTCCTACATATATATATACACACTATATATATATGTGTGTGTGTGTGTGTATCTGTATAATTTTATTGATTTGTTTAATTGTATCTCTCACACACACACGCACACTCCTGTATATATATATGTGTATGTGTGTTTGTTTATCTGTATGATTTTATTTGTTTCACATACGCATACACACGATATACATATACACACATATATATATACCTATTTACATATATACATACATATATTATGTGTACCAGTATCTGTATAATTTTATTTATTTATCTATTTCTCGCAACACACACACGCACACTTCTATATATATATAAACACACACACATATATATATATATAATTTTATTGATTTGTTAATTGTATCTCTCGCACACACATGCACACTCCTGTATATATATATGTTGTGGTGTGTGTTTTATCTATATGATTTTATTTGTTTCACACGTGCATACACACGATATACATATACACACACATATATATACATATATTATGTGTACCAGTATCTATATAATTTTATTTATTTATCTATCTCTCATACACACACGCACACTCCTGTATATACATATACATATACATAAATATACATATATATATGTGTGTGTGTGTGTGTGTATCTGTATAATTTAATTTATTTAGCACACATATATGATATACATATACATATACATATGTGTGTATGTATCAGTATAATTTTATTTGATTTGTCTATCTCTGGCACACACACGCACTCTCCTACACACACATATACATATATATAAATATATATGTGTGTAGCGGCGGGATTAATCCCGCCACTATATGGTGAGATGTGTGTAGCGGCAGGATTAATCCCGTCGCTATATGGTTAGCCCTCGGTAGCGGGATTAATCCCGCCGCCCTTCAGGCAGGCTATTCAATTAGCCTCATGAGTGGCGGGATTAATCTCGCCGCCCATGAGGCTAATCGAATAACGGCGGGATTAATCCCGCCGGACGCCAATGCCTGTGCCGAATCCAGCGGGATTTATCCCGCTGCCATTGGCCTGTCTGAAGGGCCTAGGCAGCGGGATTAATCCCACCAGATTCTACGCTCCGGCGGGAATAATCCCGCCGCGTACGCATGCCCTGCACGAAATCGGGCGGGATTTATTCCGCCGCCATTGGCCTGTCTGAAGGGCCTAGGCGGTGGGATTAATCCCGCCCGATTTCGCGCAGGGCATTGGCGTCCGACGGGATTAATCCCGCCACCTGGGGCCCGAGTGAAGGGCTTGGGCGGCGGGATTAATCCCGCTGCCCTGTGCGGAATCGGGCAGGATTAATCCCACCACCTAGGGCCTGAGTGAAGGGCCTAGGCGGTGGGATTAATCCCTCCCAATTCTGCGCAGGGCATTGGCGTCCGGCGGGATTAATCCCGCTGCCTAGGGCCCGAGTGAAAGGCCTGGGTGACGGGATTAATCCCGCTGTCCTGCACAGAATTGGGCGGGATTAATCCCGCTGCCAAAGGCCTATCTGAAGGGCCTAGGCGACGGGATTAATCCCGCCCGATTTCGCGCATGGCATTGGCGTCCGTAATAGCGAAGAAGAATTGTTAATGAGTTCTTAGAGTGACGAATAGTTGTAAATGAGTGTAACATAAGGCATTTTTGATATATTTCGTTTATATTTGTACAGAAAATAAATTCTCAAGGATTAATGAAGCTTTTAGTTCAAACATGGGTCACACATTAACAAGGTAAATAATATACCTTGATAATTTTAAGGTCAGCTAATTATCATTTTGCAGATGTAATGAAATAATTGAGAACATGGATTTTCAGCATTGGCATGAGGTAAGAGAGGGGTTTGGCGACAATTTCTTGTGCCACATGTCAGAATGACAGAGTTCATGCAGGAAATGGATAATAATGCAGCGTAAAACATTGTTACCATGGGGCCACTTCAGTTTTTTCATCATCATTTTTATTGGCTTCAGTTCGAAATTAATTTCTTCAGCGCATGCAATATCTGAATCTTGTAAAGATGATGTACAAGTATATGATGAAGGGATAGGCAACGAGATAGTGTCAACGGATAAATGTGAAAGGGAGCAAACAAGTGATTTGCAAAGTATTCAAGAGGCAACGCTATCCCATGTTACTCATGGCCATATTGTGTTGTTGGATGTCAATGGTGTTCTACTTCATCGACAAAGGCCCGAGGATAGGAAAAAAGAAATCAAACAAGGAGATTTCATTCCTTGTCATGATAAATTTCGATATAATATTATTTTTCGTCCAAGGTTGGATCGTCTCTTTCAAAAGCTTAAGGAGGTGGGTGCACTTGTGGGGATTTGGTCATGCATGCAGATTCATAACTTAACACCGTTGTTGAATTTGCTTAAGAAACATTGTAATGTTGTAGAAGAGGTGATTCGTAAAGATTGAATTTTTGACCAGCGAATGTGTTATAAACCTCTGAATTTCACAATATAAGAAAGGAAAGCAAGCCGTACTTCTTCAAGAATGAAAGATTAATTGGGCTCATGGGGAGATCAATGGCTTAAGGATAATGAAGAACGCACAGATGTTAGTGGTAAACGACTCTCCTCAAAAGGCTATGCTCAACCAAAACATTGCTTGTATTCATCCAATCACTTTTGATCCATATTCTGATACTGGTATTATGGATGAGTTAGTGAATTACTTGGATACGTGCCTCAGAAAGAAGAATCTCGAAAACTTTTGTGAGCAGTATCCACCGTATCAAATATTTCCTGAAGTTTTCTTTCTCGTGATTTTGAATTTTATAAAATGAAGGATAGCAACCGGGCGCTTTATAATATTATTCTTAAGGAACGTCATTCTTTAGATGAGCCTTTATGCAGACCTGGTCTTATTATATCTTATGTATTAACAAGGATGGCAACTCCCAATTGCATTCGTGAGAGTGTTAGGTGGTAGCAACAACATCAAGATATTGACCAAAATGATTTGATTAATCCGGAGAGTGATGATTTAAACAAAATGAGGAGATTTCTCTGTATGGTTAGGAAGAAAGTATTTATAAATAAATTAACATGTTGATAAGGAAATGATTTCATTTGTAATTATGTTTGATAGTATTTCTTAATTATTGTAAACTATTTTTAAAATAATATGAATATTCTAAGATATTTTAGGAATATTCTTAACTAAGTAAGGTTATTGAAGGATTAATTAATTAATTAATTAATATTTAAGGCTTATTACATATTAATTAAATGATTAATTAATAATTAAAACTTAAGTATTAATTAGTAATTTATTTTATATTCCCATTTTCACGTATCATGCCCACTTTAGTTACAACGTGCATATTCGGATCATAGAAGAAAATCCTCGATCGTTTTGTCAGCTGCACCTGTGGCATCCCATGCTGCAATAAGCCACAAGAAAATGATGTTGGATGATAAGATTTACAAGTGTAGGGTTAAGTATTGAGCGTCAACCCAAACTTCAATTACAGGCCACTCAACCAGGAATGTGTAGCTGAGCTCATGGAGAAGATGAAGGACGACAATTCTTACACCGTTCCACATAATGCTTTTTGCGCATACTACGAGAGAAAAAGGAGCTGACAAAGTGTGGATCACAACACCGGAACAAATGAGGAAGGTTCAGACAGAGAATAGAAAATCAATCAAGTACTACATCATTAGTGGCCAGCACACAATAACGGCAGCCCAACGACTTCTCGACGAACACAACAAAGGAACGATGGCAACAAAACTTTCCGAGCATACCCGTGAGAAGCTGACAAAAGATCGGCGTTTTTAGCAAGCCGAATCTCACAATCGAGCAGTACCATAAGTTATCGGGAATGGGACGCTGCAGACACCAACCACTACAACAGCAAAATATGGGAGAAGTTCAAACACACGCGAGCCGTGTAGGAATCTCTTCAGCGACCACAAAGAGCTACCGCAGGAAATACACAATCTGACTACCGGGTAAGCAAATTGTTTGGGCGGGATTTATCTCGCCGGTATATTAATCTGTCTTTTTTTTCAAAGAGTTGAAGAAATTGTAGCAGTTGATTTTGCCCAGGTGGGCGGAAGGAAACATCCTTTTTGATGATGTTGATTTCTTGTCCCGAGGATAGGATCTTTGCCAAATGGTTGGGGATTATGGAATCCTTTGCAAAAGGAACACTGAAGAAGAAGCAGACAAGTGAAGGGAGCCCTCAGAGAAGTCTGCAAAGAAACCCAGTAAGACGCCGAAGTCTAAGTCTGTTCAATCTATAAAGGATGTAGACAACGATTTCAAGCTCACATGGTTGAAGCCTTTAAATGGAACAACGATGGAGGAGATGGAAGTCTTGGCTGATTTGGTGATTGATGGCAAATTACAGATTAACAACAGCAGCCCCACCTCTCCTTTTCATCTCAAGGCAATGGAGTTGAAGACGGTCAGGCACTTCAAGGAGTGGTTGGGAATACACTGCCACAAACTGGGTTGGACCTCGGCTTCAACATACGAAGAGGTCAGAAATATTTGCATGTGACAAACGATGATATGCTTGTCGAATGGGTGAATCAATCGGAAGATCTGGGCAAGAATCTATTGCACGCCAACGCCAAAAGGAGAACATTGCGATGACGCCTTCTCTTATGGCAGTCCTTCAGCAGCGGAGAACCGAGTTGAACCTTATAAAGGAGGATGCTACGAATCACGACAAGCCCTACAGATGTTTGTTGTTGGATTCGGAGACTTTATGGGGTACCATCACTGCTTGTAGGAAACCGTTTCAATTGTTCGTGATGGATCGGTGGGTGTCAAAAAATCCTTCGGCAGACAGACACTAGAGGATTTGGTGGAGAAACTTAGCCGTGCAAGCATGTACAAAGAAGGTATTTATTATTGAATTCATACTTGCACTCTTGACTGATATCTATGTTTTCAGGTATTTATTTCTTGATTCTTGCTCATGTCACCGATACCTTTGCCTTCTCCTTTGCCAAGAGGAATAAACATCGTTGGACAGGATTTTATATGAATGATGCATCCGAAGTGCATTGATTCGGTTGTTCACTTGGTTGTTAGGAATGCGCCAAACAATTTCAAACTTCCAAATGACTGGCCAGGCATCTGTTTGCACTCCAACGGCCCTGAACCTCCATCCGATACACCGATAGTGAGAGTGACGTATTCGCAATGTACGTTATCCAAACATACAAGTCAAGCGGCACGGAGCATCGTCAACTTGATCAGGGGTCCTCACAGTGATGCTGGGTTTTTGACTACTGCACTAGGGGGTCCGTCTTGAAGGAGTGTTACCTTCGGATACATGTTTGTTGCCGTTGAAAAGGATAAGACCATGGTTGAGGACCTGAACAAGTGGATAGATAGGTTCTCAACTGATACCCCAACAAATCCATAAAGGAGTATTTGAGAAAGTTCCCTCCGATAAGTGCGATAGTTCTGAAGACGAATCTGGTTCAATGTCGGAGTCTGAGGACGAACTTCAATCAGATATTAGACCGGAAGTTATCTCGAGGAGTACAGAACATTCGCACACTCCATTACCCATGGAAACATCAACAGAAGATACGGAAGATCATGAACCATCTCACAAGCCTAGACCTTCTTCGCCTCACTCAGAAGGTAATAGCGAAGAAGAATTGTTAATGAGTTCTTAGAGTGACGAATAGTTGTAAATGAGTGTAACATAAGGCATTTTTGTATATTTCATTTATATTTGTACAGAAAATAAATTCTCAAGGATTAATGAAGCTTTTAGTTCAAACATGGGTCACACATTAACAAGGTAAATAATATACCTTGATAATTTTAAGGTCAGCTAACTATCATTTTGCAGATGTAATGAAACAGTTGAGAACATGGATTTTCAGCATTGCCTTGAGGTAAGAGAGGGGTTTGGCGAAAATTTCTTATGCCACATGTCAGAATGACAGAGTTCATGCAGGAAATAAATAATAATGCAGCTCAAAACATCGTTACCATGGGGGCCACTTCAGTTTTTTCATCATCATTTCTATTGGCTTCAGTTCCGAAATAATTTCTTCAGCGCTGCAATATCTGAATCTTGTAAGGATGATGTACAATTAAATGATAAAGGGATAGGCAACGAGATAGTGTCAACAGATAAATGTGAAAGGGAGCAAACAAGTGAGTTGCAAAGCATTCAAGAGGCAACGCTACCCATGTTACCATGGCCATATTTGTTGTTGGATGTCAATGGTGTTCTGCTTCATCGCAAAGGCCCGAGGATAGGAAAAATGAAATCAAACAAGGAGATTTCATTCCTTGTCATGTAAATTTCGATATGATATTATTTTTCGTCCAGGGTTGGATCGTCTCTTTCAAAAGCTTAAGGAGATGGGTGCACTTGTGGGGATTTGGTCATGCATGCAGATTCACAACTTAACACCGCTATTGAATTTGCTTAAGAAACATTGTAGTGTTGCAGAAAAGATTCGTAAAGATTGGATTTTTGACTAGCAAATGTATTATAAACCTCTCGAATTTCACAATATAAGAAAGGAAAGCAAGCCATACTTCTTCAAGAATGAAAGATTAATTGGGCTTCATGGGGAGATCAGTCACTTAAGGATAATGAAGAATGCACATATCTTAGTGGTAAGACGACTCTCCTCAGAAGGCTATGCTCAACCAAAACATTGCTTGTATTCATCCAATCACTTTCGATCCATATTCTGATACCGATATCATGGATGAGTTAGTGAACTACTTGGATACGTGCCTCAGAAAGAAGAATTCGAAAACTTTTGTGAGCAGTATCCACCGTATCAAATTTCCTAAAGCTTTTCTTTCTCGTGATTTTGATTTTATAAAATGAAGGATAGCAATTGGGCGCTTTATAATATTATTCTTAAGGAACGTCATTCTTTAGACGAGCCTTTATGCAGACCTGGTCTTATTACATCTTATGTATTAACAAGGATGGCAACTCAATTGCATTCGTGAGAGTGTAAGGTGGTGGCAACAACATCAAATATTGACCAAAATGATTTGATTAATCGGAGAGTGATGATTTAGACAAAATGAGAAGATTTTCTCTATGGTTAGGAAGAAAGTATTTATAAATAAATTAACATGTTGATAAGGAAATGATTTCATTTGTAATTATGTTTGATAGTATTTCTTAATTATTATAAACTATTTTTAAATAATATGAAATTCTAAGATATTTTAGGAATATTCCTTACTAAGTAAGGTTATTGAAGGATTAATTAATTAATTAATTAATTAATATTTAAGGCTTAATTACATATTAATTAAATGATTAATTAATAATTAAAACTTAAGTATTAATTAGTAATTTATTTTATATTCCCATTTTCACGTATCATGCCCACTTTAGTTACAACGTGCATAAGGAAAAGACTAAGGTAACATGTAATATGGATATAACACTAACACAAACCCATAATAAGGGTATAGCATATAACAGACCTGTAATAAGAGTGACAGACAGACAGACAAACCCGTAATAAGGGTAACAAACTCACAGACAAACCCGTAATAAGGTGACAGACAGATAAACAAACCCGTAATAAGGGTGACAGACTCATAGATAAACCCGTAATAAGGGTGACAGAGTCACAGACAAACCCGTAATAAGGGTGACAGACTCATAAACAAACCCGTAATAAGGGTGACAGACAGATAGACAAACTCATAATAAGGGTAACAAAATCACAAACAAACCCGTAATAAGGGTGACAGACTCACAAACTAGAAACCAATCCTCAGATGGTCAAACGGGATGAGAAGAGAAAAGATATAGCAAGTAGTACTGCAATCTCGATGCAGTAGAAATGAGAAGTAGAAATCAAAGAATCAAGTAAGATACCATAGAGAAAGTAAAAAGAGTAAAGATATAGTACTGCAGATCTCGACGCAGTAGAAATCAAAGAATCAAGTAAGATACCAAAGATAGTAGAAAGAGAATAGATATAGCAAGTAGTACTGCGGATCCCAAACGCAGTAGAAATGAGAAGTAGAATTCAAGTGAAATACTAAAGAGTGAGAGTAAGAGGAGAGTATATATTGTCAAAACATAGTACAATATTCAGTATACCCCGGGATGCTTTCCTACCCCTAACTTCATCTATTTATACCTACACTTCCAGTCCAGTACATTCAGTTATTGTAACTTTTTGAATCTTATCCAGTTGGTTGTGTAACTTCCTTAATGTCGTTATAATAACTGCTCCCTTAGATGTAATACGCTAAAATCTGGAACTGTCGTATTCCGGTTCTCTCTGGAACTGCCATATTCCGGTTCCCTCTGGAATTGCCGTATTCCGCTAATACTGAATCATGTATGTTCTATGTTCTTCTCTAACTCTCGTATTTTTCACCATATATATTGTTTTTTGGTATTTTCCTCGTTATATTTTCCTAATGAAATATGTGTAAACTTAGAAATTCTATGATGCCTAAGTACTACTCTAACAAAACTTTGTACTCCAGTGACATAAACGGTAGATAACCATCCCAATCCAAATGTTGAAAGTTCACATACTTCACGATCATCCCCTTGAACGTTCTGACGAGCCGTTCCACTAAACCATTTGTTTGAGGATGATAAACACTTGTGAAAGTGTGGTGTATCCCTAGTCGAGACGTCAAAACATGAAATGCCTTAGCCATAAATGCAGACCATTATCCGAGAGAATTCGCTCCAGACAAGAATGCTGAAACACGACCTGATTAAGGAGAAACTGACCAATAGTAGAAGCAATTGTACTAGCAAGAGCACCAACTTCTACCCAATGAGTTAGGTAATCAAAAGCAATAATAACGTACTTATTGCCAGCAGTTGACTACAGAAAAGGTCCCATCAAATCAAATGCCACCAACTCAAACGGATGAGGAACTGCAATTGACTCCAACCATCCTTCCGAAGCACATGGGGGAATATTATGAGCTTGGCACCACACACAGCTACGCACATACCGAATCACATCTCCTCACAACTCCGGCCAATAGAAATATCTGTGAGCTTCTTCATCACACAACGATGTCCCATGTGCCCGCCAAGAATAGGAGAGTCATGGTAAGCATGGAGGAAGCGTGGAATGAAGACTGAAGGCACCACCAACTGTAAAGGATCATCTGGATCAGTCCCCACAAAATAAAAAGGTCGTCCTGAAGGTGATATTGCGAATGTAAATGCCTGAAAGACAAGTCATCAGCAAGTGATGCAGGATTCTCAAACCCATCACGAAGCCTTCGAATTCACGGCTCAACCTTTTGAGCTTCCCGAACCTCATCCAAAGACGGCAAATCTAACTTTGCATTTTGCGGACATTGAACATCAAGCATAACGGAATCTTCGTTCAAAAAGTCCATTGAAGCTGGAACAACTGGTTCCTTTGAGGCAACAGAAGAGAAGAAGGTGGAAGAGGAGCCCAAGAAAGAGCATTAGCATCAGCCATGGAACTTCTAAGTGATGAACAACTTCAAAGTTGTAAATTTGAAGTTTCAAGGCCCACCGAGCAGTACGACCAATCAAATTCTTCCGCTTTAACAACAAAGTGACTGCAGCATGATTGCCTTCCAACAATGTTTGCGAACCATGCAAGTAGGCACGGAGCTTCTCAAAACCCCAAACTACTGCTAGACACTCATTTTCTATCGTAGAGTAGTTCACCTCTTGGCTGCAATGTACGGTTGATGTACACAATGGGATGTCATTGGCCAGGAACACTCGTACTCTCATGCATCAATACGCCCCCGAGGCCAATGTTAAAAGCATCTACACGCAAGATGAAAGGACGGTGTAATCCGGGTATGCCAAAACTGGAAGAGTCGTCAACAACTCTTTGAGATCTGCAAATGCCTGCTTCCAATCCTTAGACCAAACAAAAAAAGTTATTGACAACTTCAACAACGCCCGCAACGGTGCAGTACGATCTGAAAAATGATCCACAAAACGACCCAGATATTGTACCTTGCCAAGAAAGCATTG
Organism: Selaginella tamariscina; assembly: GCA_003024785.1. NCBI lineage: Eukaryota > Viridiplantae > Streptophyta > Lycopodiopsida > Selaginellales > Selaginellaceae > Selaginella > Selaginella tamariscina. Next base: position 33,258 of record PUQB01001035.1, read on the forward strand.
CACATCATTTACACACTTTGGCATAGGGAACTTCAAAACTGCAACTAGTTTGTCAGGATCAACTTGCAAATCTTCACGTAAAATGTGATAACCCAAATAAGTGGTGTCCTTTGATCCAAACACACACTTAGATGGCTTCAACTTCAAACCAACTTCTCGCAGCTGATCCAAAACCTTACGTACATCACTAACATGTTCCTCCCACGTTCCATCCGAATGGATCAAAACATCATCGATGAAATCGGTAGTCACCTCTTGGCATGTCGCAAAGAACCTCGTCCATTATACGCTAGAAAGTTGTTGAAGCATTGTTCAACCCGAAAGGCATCACTAAGAACTTGTACATGCCAAATGGTGTTCGAAAAGCAGTCTTGGGAATGTCTATGTCAACCATCAAACTTGCCAATATCCAGAGGCGAGATCTAACTTGGTGAAATCACGGCTCCGCCCCAGTCAATCCAAAAGGTTTACAGTATGAGGAAGTGGGTACACATCTGAGACGGTTACCTCATTTAATGGCCGATAGTCAATGCAGAATCAAACGCTCCCATCAAGCTTCGTCACAAGATAAGGTTCGCATGCCCAAGGACTTCGAGATTTCTGGATAGCACCCTTCTCCAACATCTCTTTGACATTCGCTCGTAAGATCTTGAGCTCCTTTAGTGACCGACACCGAACAGGTACCTTGATTGGCCTAGCATCTCCTGTTGGAATAGGGTAACATGTCACAATCTTGGCCCCAGATGACAAGTCGAAGTTGAAAAGATCAGCATACTCCTTCTTGAGTTGATTAACAACTGCAGCACGACGATCATCTAATGGGTCCAGAGAAGGAAAGGAAGAGCATGAAGGGAAAATGGTTGGAAGTATGGGTGAAACAAAAGTGATGAAAACAGAGGTGGAAGCAGATGGGCGAAGTGGAATATAAATAAGAGGAATGAAAGAAAGATGAGGGACAGTCAAACAGGGGGAAGACTTTTCAAAGTCACACTTGATGATTCCGAGTCAACCAATCCATACCAAGGATAAGGTGAAAAGTTTGACTCGGCACCACTGCAAAGATTAAAGCTCAAACTCATGATCGTCCACACGAACAACAATGTCAACTTCATCCTGCGAACAAGCATGAGTGTGTCCGTTGCCGTACAGAATGAAGACTGATTCTACCGCATGACGTAAATGAAGGCTGCAACATGTAGCAACAGATTGAGAAATAAAGGACAAACTCGAACCTATATCCACCAACACTAAAAGGAAAATAGGACGTGGCGTGTGATTAAATCGAGCTTAAAAAGTGAAGACCGATGATTTGGTGCCGAGTGAACCCCTTGATGATACTCCCGAAAGAAAGACGGAGGGGTCACTAATTTATTCGCACGAGGACCCTCCTTTACTTGTGTGATTCGTCGTTTCCGGAAGATCCACTGCATCACAACCTTCCACTGCAGCAACACCAACCGGACGTTGTTGACGCCATGGCCTCCATCCTAGAAATGGGGGACGCCAATCGGGAAACTGTTGACAGCACCAATATGTGTGTCCAACCTCATCACATGCCCAACAATGAACTGCATGTCCACGGGTCCAACCTTGTCCTAGTACACGAGCGGCAATAGCCTCAACCTCCATCAGAGCAAGTCCATCCCCAACATGAAGTGGAACGAGAGCACGTGAAGGTGCAAGTAAGAGAAGTGACAACTCATATTGTTGTGCCAACCTCAAAGCATCGTCAAGAGTCACTGGAGCTAGTGCATGCACAAGCCCCACAAGGTCTTGACGAAGTGTTGGCCACAACATACCTAACTTAATGCATTCCAACATGTTAGGTTTTACACGCAGCAAAAGGCTTCGAAAGCAAACACCAAACTGCATCACCAATTCAGATGGTTCCTGATGAATACAATGCAACTGCTGAAAAGCATCGTCATACATGCATACATGTAGTAAAGTACATTCAAAACAAATACTATGTGTAAATATAAATAAATAAATAAATAAGTAGATATAGATATAAATATAGATATCTTGTGCTTATGCATACATGCATATATAAACCAGTCTATAACGTATTATTTGCATACAAATTAAGCCAAATACGAGGTAGCAGCGAATTACATATGGAGTTGCGTCGGAAAACATTATGTCCAAAGAATATCCGCGCATAACTTTGTGACTATTCGTTTAAATTATAATAAAAAGTCGTACTCGTATGTTAATATTTTCCAATCTACTTTGTAAAAGGAATCAATTATTATTATATTTTCAATCACTTAAAAATTCGTTATAACATTGAAATGTTAACCACCAGAAATGAAACAAACCTTTTAATTACATAGATCTTCAAAATTGCATTTCATACTTTTAAATTTAAATAATAATAATAATTGTCATTATTTACGTTTATAACTAACGTTATATATATGTGTGTGTGTGTGTAGTTGATTATGCAATTAGATATTAATATTTATGATATGATATTGTCATACATCAACAATAAATTAATACTTTTTGATTGCCTTTCATCCAGCACTGTCGAGACATTTCATAAGTGATGAATACATTCTGACTCATTCTTTCCTTATCATAAGTGATTCATTTTTTCATATCATTATATACCCATTAGAGCATATATAGTTAAGTACGATGTTTATAGTTAAAATGTGTATATACTATATAGTTCCAGAGTGTCTATAGATATAGATAAATTATGTGTGTTTAGCTGTATTAAGGTCGCATTGCATGTATGTTGCAATTGCATCCCTGTAACATTTCCACTTATTAAGGAAACTACTGTTGAAATATATTAAATTTATAATTTTCATATTGATGTAATCTGAAAAAACCTTTTAAATCTTTTGTATATTACAATGAAATCAGTCCTTCACGGTCAACTGTTCATATCACATGAAAAATTTTTAAAATGAATATATATTCACTTTATATATTATATAGACACACACACATAACTTTGCTTCTTTTATATAATATTAATTACATAAATACGTTATATACTAAAGGACCCTTATTCTAATATACATATGTATACGTGTGAGGTTTTTAAAAGTTTGTTTTGCTCAAGCCTTCAGTATTTGAATTGCCTCAAAGTAGATATCACACGAAACACAATCACATCCATTTTTGAGCTTGACTTAACTAATTAAATAAATAAATTAAGAGTGTAAAAAATTTTAAATCACCAGATTATGTTTGTAACTTTATATAATAATGACACCTTAACATGTTGAACTTTGTTTGTAGTCAATTCAATTTATTTTCATTTAAACAATATAATATTTATGTAATATACAAATAAGTTTTGAATTTAATGTATATGATATAATTGTTAAAATATACATTCATGCTTTTTTTTAACTGACAAGTGTGTATACCATACATGTGTATATAAATTAGACGTATACATACATATATGTGTAAGTGTTCGTGTTTCTATTTTAAGTTTGCATGTTTATTCGTATAAAACTTTGGTAAGTAAACCTTTTAAAAAGAAATCTTACAGCTTAAAATTTATATTATTATTGATATTCTAATATGAATTTTTTTAAAAAAATCAACTGTTACAAACTGATATATATAGATGAGTTATTTATTTTAAACTTCTATTATTCACAAAAAACTATGCATTTGTATATATAGAGAGAGACACACACACACTTATGGAGCTTCATGCATAACTATAATAAACAATTAAACAATCAAATATTTTTTATAACTAATTTAATATTAAACCCTTATGAATTCTCTCTCTCACACACACGCGCCATCCAGTGCAAAAAATATATACATATTATCGTCAACAGCAGGTCAACCTACGCGGGCAAAGCCAATAGATTTCAAGTCTATCTCCTTGACCACTCAGACATGTTGACTTATTGATATTAATTACTTCTTTTTTAAATATTTCCAAGGTAACTATGAGAACTGTGGTATTTCATGAACTCTCTCTCTCATTCATTCATATATATATATATATATATATATATATTCTTTTCCATTTGGAGTGCCAAAATAATTAGCCATCATAAACACATTTAATGATAAAGAGAGAGAAAGAGAGAGAGTACATGAACATGGAATTCCATGAAACGAACTGTTCTTGTAAATGCCACTCATGGCGTTCACAATTATGATTATTACTCGGTATTCACACTCAAAACCACACAACAAATTATATAGTCTGATTTATGCATTAAAAAACATGCATATCTTTTGTTAAATATAACCACCAAAGCATGGAACCTTACAATAGAAATATTGAAATTATTAAATCCAAATAAATTAAATCTCAACGCAAGGACTATCTATAATAAATGAAAATTGTTTTCCCAAAAGGTCGTTTTAGAGCATCAAATATGTTCAGATAATAAGCAACAGTTCGTTATATATATATATATATATATACACAAATGGGGACTTGTATGTTTCTAGGTTCACTAAATTCTTGTTGTAACTGAAATTTCTCTAAGTAGCTAAACCAATTTTGACACATACATATACGTGTTTAGTAAGTAAAATTTTGAAAACTGTTTTATTGATATTGATATTATAATATGAAGTTTTAAAATATCAACTAGAAGATCTAGAGTTAAAATTTTAAAATATATCAGTACGAGATTTACAATTAACTTTTGATATAAATTAACAGTTATACGGAAGCCCCACACACACATATATATACTAAATAAACCTGTATAAATTAAAATCCTTTTTAAATTAAATTGAAACTGTGGTCTCAACGTGGGTATTTAACTATTTAAATAGAAACAGACTTGAAGTAATTCAATAAATGGCACACAGACACACACGTATTTAGAGACTTACATGTGTAGATTTATATATTTATATATATGTACATTGTAAGGTTTATATTCATTACCACTACATTATTCTATGATCTACTCTATAACACTAAAGTATCTCCACCAACCTGTTTTATATATATTATACTCTCTCTCTCTCTCTCTCTCTCACACACACACACACACACACACACACGACATACATACACAGACATATACCATGAACCATATACACTATTAATATATTACGTATACAAACTAAAGAAGTCACCACAAGATGAAATTGGGTTTCCTACACAGTTGTTGCAAATTGAACAATCGTTATAATGATATATGTCTGTTTATAAAGGTTAAAATTATACATGCAGGTGTATGCATAGATTCTAGCTGTTAAAATAATAAAAATATGTATGTGAAGTTTACATCGTATATGCATAAAGAATATACCTTGATTTACTTGCAATCATTTATAAAATTATTTAATTTAATTCAACAATCAACTGAACTAATAGCATTTAAACCGATTCTTACGAACGAAAACAAACTTTCGAAATCTTACTTATATTTAGGACTTAATTAAAACCTCCAGAGCAGCAGCGAGTGCATTTACCAGAAGGGAAGCAGCAATCAAAGCAATCTGAAAGACAAATTGTGATAATAATTAATTTAACAATTAATACAATCTAATTTACCTTTGGGATTTACAACAACTGCAGTCTTGCGTGCAGTCGCATTTGCAACTGCAGCAAAGAGGAGAAGCACAAGCAGAATGGTGGTCGTCATCAAAAGCTTGCAACATGCTGAAGACATTTGGGTGATTAGCTTAAAACAATGCTGCATTTTACCAACATAGATGAATCATTTTATTCAATCTTCAGATAAACTATTGCTTTGTAGCGCAGTTTGTTTTCATTTCAAACACTATTTCTTGCAAGTTTGACAAGGAAGAAAACGACGAATATACTCATCTTATTATCTCAAGATTCCGTGGGAACTGTAACTTTGTCTGTAACTATGTTCTCGAACAGCATTTGAAATGTGCAAAACACGAGCAATTATAAATTATGTACAACCCGTATTGGTTATATAAAAAAAATGTGTAATTAATGTATTATATAATTATGGACATTTTTCAAGAAAAAAAAAATATTTTTTGAATGTTTGTAGTAAGTTTTAACAAACTATGACTATAAATAATTTAATGTATAATATTACATGTTTGTTCTTGTGTTTGTATGCAGTATATATACACTTTGTATAACTTTTTATAAATCATATTATAAACTATAGGTCCGTACTAGAAACTTGTTCTTTTAAAAAAATGAAATGTATGGTTAAAATAAATTTTGAATTATCCAATTTCATTATATTACATCAGTGTTCAATTCTTAATTTTATTTTTTTAAATTCTATAAATTTAATATTCTTAACATATATTGCATCATAGTAATATTTATTAAATAAATATGTAAGTTCATACCTTAAGAATATAAATGTGAAATATCTTAGTGATTTTTTATGTTTAGAAGGATATAGATTATAAATTATATCTTAAAGTATTCATGCTTAGGGTCTAATGCCTAGTAATATTTTCTGTTTAAGATAAAATGTATATATTAAGGATCTATCTAATTAAGACGGCTCAAATTTTATTTAAGAAATTTTGAACATAATATATAAACTAATATTTAAAGATATATTATTTATTATAAATATATCTTAATTGAATGACTTAAGTTTTATTATCGATACAATACATGTGTCAAATGCCATTTAATTAATATTAATCTTATAATTTAAAAAGAGAAAATATATTAATTAATGTATTTAAGATAAATTAAGTTTCTCTATTCTCAATACACAAATGTAAAAAAATGTGTGTACACATACATATCTATGCATATGTATGTATTAACATTCAATATGTTAATTATTTCATGTAAAAGCAAACCACACTTTTTTTTTATCTGCTCAAACAAATAAATTTGTTTTAAATTTAATTACTAGTAAAACTCAATTTATAAAATAAAAATGTCAATGCATATCTTAAATTATTTTAAATTTTGTATCAGTTTAATATACTTTATGATTATATTTACATTTTAATAATTTTTTTCCTAAGCTAATTAATAAGTTACTCATGTTTACCATCATAGCCAAGGTTTCAAGGGGTATTTTTTATTTTTCTTTTTTTTAATTTTTCTTTTTTTTAATTTTTTTTTTTAATTTTTATATTAATGAGAAAACTTAAATTAACATCAAATTAATTTAACTTTTATACAATAAAAAGAAATTTTATATTCATAGAAAAATTTAAAAGTATTAAACTAAATTTAAAAATTGAAAACATATAATAAATAAGAGAGCAAGGAGCTTAAGCTGCTTAACTTGTATAGCTTTTTTATATTATATTATTATAATGTTAAATTTAAATAAAATGAGACTACAAAAAATAATCTGAATAATATACTAAATATAAAATTTAAAATAATTTTTAATATGCTATATATTCGGTTACAGTGGCATCTCATATTTTATAAATTGAGTACTCAAACATTTTTAATATTAAATTAAAGTTAAAATTAATTAAATTAAATTGATTTTGCACACATAATGTATGCCATAGACATATATACATACACATGCATGTACACACATTTTCTCACATTTATATATGCTTAATTTACCTTAATTAAATTAATTAATATATTTATCTGGCTAATCTCTTTTTACATTATTACGGAAGTATGAAGTCTTACGGAGCTATACATTATAAGTTTACATACGAATTAATATATTACATTGTAAATGATTATTTACAAATTCATTCTCTTTTATATACTTTTTGAAATTTTATGTACTAATTAAATAGTTAAATTCAGTCAAGTAAAATAAAAATATTCTCTTTGTTCATGCGCCTCGTGGAAAGGAAGAGTGTTAACATGTTATGACCCATATAACGAATCAAAGAATATTCCTCAAAAAGGTATAAGCTAGAATATTCCTAAGGAGCTATACTTAGATCTAATAGAGAATTAAGGCACACTATTATTGGAAGCCTTTGGGAGAGCAGCGTGTGGAAGACTAGAGACAGCTCGGGGGAGGTCGGGTGGTTTGTGAGGGTCTCTAGATTGTACGTAGGGTGCCTAACAATTTGGTATCGGAGGAAGGTTCGAGATGAGTGACCAATGGGAAGGAGAAGACAACACCAATGAGGAGTGGACAAACCAGGAAATCGTGCTCGAACTATACGCTATGGCAAAGGATTCAAGCAATTTCAAGAGTACGTGACTGGTTCCTTGGAGGTGATTCGTGAGCGGTTGGATACTATTGAAGATCAACTTGCTCAAGGAACCGTGACTGGTAAGAGCAGGGTGCTAGATCGTCTTCGCGTTCCACCTTTTACCGGTAAAGAATCTGCGGATGAGGCTATGAGTTGGCTTGAGATAGCAGCGAACTTGCTCACTGCACAGGGAGTGACTACCGAGCAGGCTATGATAGCTGTATCAGTAGCCTTGAAGGATAAAGCTGCGAGGTGGTGGACACGCATTCGAAATCAGCGCCAGTTAGCTCACCAGGAGATGATTGCAACTTGGGAGGAGTTCTCTGAGCTATTTAAGAAGGAGTATGCTCCTCGGTTCGATGTGTCTCATGCAAGGCGTGAATTGCGACATTTAGAGCAAGGGAAGATGACCTTGGACGATTACATTGAGAAATTGAGTCAATTACTTTGCCGTGTACCTGACGTGTCTGTCAACCAGCAGAAGGATTATTTTGTAGATGGGCTGCGAAGTGCTAACTTGCGTAGACATCTTAACTCGGTGATTCAGTCCAAGACTTTAGAGGAGCTGTTCGAATATGCTCGCTTGCTAAATGAGGAGGATAAGGTGTTTAAGGAGAATGAGCGACATGGCAAGAAGCGTGGTAGGAGCACCTCTCCAAGTCCTCGTGAGCACCAGGAGTATAGAGGGAATAGCCATCGTGCTAGGCCGAAGTCCAAGCTGGTAGCTTCTAGTTCTTATCGCACCGACAATCGGCCTAAGAAGATTGTCAAGGTGTTTGATAGTGAACGTTGCCACCTGTGTGGAGAGGTGGGACACTGGAAGGCCAATTGTCCAAGGAGGAACAAGCCCAAGGGCAAGGGGTTCAATGGTGACAAGGACAAGGAGACACCTAAGAAGCTTCAGGAGATGGAGCGTGGAGAGGAACACAAGGGAGATAGTTCTAAGCCACGAGGTAAATTTTTGTCTGTTCTTGCTCGACAGGTAAACTGCATGGCACGGGAGGAGCCACACACACGTGCTATTGTGGTGGAGGGACGACTTGGTGAACGTCCAGTGCGAATCCTCTTGGATAGCGGAAGTAGCGATAACTTTGTATCAGCAAAGTTAGTGCAGGAGTGCAGCTTGCCCATGAAGACTGTGCCTCAATACGAGATTGAGGGCTCAGCTACTGTCACACAGAGCTGGAATGCTTGTGTGGAGGAGTTACAGCTGACGGTTGGCAAAACTCAGCTGGTGGAGACTTTCTTCCTTGCGGAGCTAGCGCGTGTGGACCTCATCCTTGGGATGAGCTGGCTGGAGCGTGTGGATCCTGAGATCAAGTGGAGCATCAAGCGAGTGAAGCTTGAGTACAGTGGAGTGAAAGACACTTGGTTTGGAACAAGGCTTGAGTCTCCAAACAAGTATCTTTCTACTATGTCTTTGAAGAAATATCTCCGAAGATCAAGTCTTTCTGATGTATATACGTGAGTTAGATTCTTCTAATGTCACATTGGGCGAGCTGCTGTGCAAGTTGTCCTTGAGGAATTTGCTGATGTCTTCCCTCCTGAGCTACCTCATGGCTTACCACCTGCAAGAGGTGTGGAGCATGAGATTGTGTTGGAACAGGGTACGAAAGCCATTTACCGTAAGCCGTTCCGACTGAGCCATGCTGAGGAGCAAGAGGTTAAGAGACAAGTGATGGAGCTATTGGAATATGGCTTCATACAACCGAGCAAGTCTCCATTTGGTGCACCAGTATTGCTTGTCAGGAAGAAGGATGGCACCATGAGGATGTGCATAGACTACAGAGCTCTCAACAAGCAAACAGTGAAGGACAGGATGCCCATGCCACGTGTGGATACTATCATGGATCATCTCGGTGGAGCCAGAGTGTTCACCAAGATAGACTTGCGTAGCGGGTATCATCAGATTGCTGTGAAGGAGGCAGATATCTACAAAACTGCTTTCAACACTAGCTTCGGGCATTTTGAGTTCACTGTTATGCCATTTGGCTTAACAAATGCCCCAGCCACATTCACTCGGTTGATGACTGAGGTGTTTGGTGACTACTTGCATGACTTTGTGGAGATCTTCCTCGACGATATTCTTATTTACAGTAAGAATATGAAGGAGCATGTGGAGCATTTGCGGAGAGTTCTTCAATTGCTGAGGAGAACAAGCTCTATGCAAAGAAGAGCAAATGTGCATTTGCTCAGTGCGAAGTGGAGTATTTGGGTCACATTGTGACGCCAAGTGGAGTGAAGACTGATCCACAGAAGGTGGCAGTGGTGGAGCAATGGCCAGTTCCTAGCAATGCACAAGAGTTACGGAGTTTCTTGGGCATGGCTGGTTATTACCGGCGGTATGTCAAGGATTATGCCAAGAAAGCTTCTCCGTTAACTAGGTTGCTAAGGAAGGACGTTCCCTTTGCATGGAGTGCTTCAGAGGAGAGCAGTTTCCAAGCTTTGAAACAAGCTTTGGTACGTGCACCAGTTTTATGTATTGCAGATCCCTCTAAGCCTTATGAGGTATCGTGTGATGCAAGTGGAGTGGCCATTGGAGCTGTACTTATGCAAGAGGGAAGGCCTATTGCTTATGAGAGTCGTACTTTGAATCCTGCAGAGCAACGGTACTCAACGTATGAGCAAGAACTACTTATTGTTAATGCATTACGAGTTTGGAGGCACTATCTTTATGGTGCAAGTTTCAAGGTGTTTACAGATCACAAGCCTTTGGTGTATCTGTTCACACAGAAAGAGTTAAACTCTCGGCAAGCTCGCTGGATGGTTAAGCTCATGGAGTTTGGCGAATTTCCTATTGAGCATCGCGCAGGAAAGACTAACGTGGTGGCAGATGCTTTGTCACGCGTTAGGAGAGCCACAGTAGTGGGAGAATTCCAAACACGCTTATGTAATGCATTAACAAGGACGGTCAGTGAGTTTAGCCAAGTAGTTCAACATGCTCAAGCACAAGACGCCGAGGTGCAGGAGCTCAGAGGACAGCTAGAGCCACCATTCTCATTTCAGGATGGGGTTTTGTACTACAATGGCCGTGTGTACCTTCCTCGTGTGGACCATTTGATCAACCAGGTACTATATTTTCATCATGATCGCCCGGAGGCTGGTCATTTTGGGGGGAGGAAAACGTATGAGTTGATCAAGAGGAGGTTCTACTGGAGGAATATGAAAGCTGATATCATAGAGTACTGCAGGACTTGTGACAAGTGTCAGCAAGTAAAGGTGCCCAGGGAGAAACCAGGTGGGCTATTAGTACCATTGCCTATTCCAGACAGGCGATGGGGCAGTATCTCTATGGACTTTGTCACCCATTTGCCAAGGACACAGAGGCAGAATGAACAGGTGTGGGTCATTGTGGACAGGTTGACAAAGTTTGTCAAGTTAGTTCCCTTGGGGAAGAATGTGAATGCATCCGAGCTGGCTACGATGTATTTACAACATGTATTTCCTATCCACGGATTTCCAGATGATATTGTAAGTGATAGGGACTCCAAGTTCACTTCTAGCTTTTGGAGAGGCTTTTCTAAGTGCATAGAAGTGAAGCTTAAGCTGTGTAGTGAGATCATCCCGAAACAGATGGGCAAACAGAGAGGGTGAACCAAGTTCTGGAAGATATGCTAAGGTGCACTATTAACCAGAAGGAAGGTCAGTGGGATAAGTATATTCCATTACTCGAGTTTGCTTATAATAACAGCCAGCACAGTGGCATTGGAATGAGTCCATACTATGCTATGTTTGGACGACATCCCAAGACAGCTTTTGAGCTCGGTTTAGCAAGTAAGAAGGCTCAAGGCAACATGGATGAGGAAGCTAAAGATCTGAGTGTTGAACTTGAAAACATTCAGAGTTTGTGCAAGAAGAACTTACAAGCAGCTCAGAGCCGAGCTATCAAGTTTGCTAATGAGCACAGAAGCTTCCGAGAGTTCCAGGTGGGGGATTATGTATATCTCCGAGTGGTATTTGCCACACATGTAAGGCGGAACACAGTTGTGGCCTTACGGAAGGGACGCAATGATAAGTTGTCTCCCAGGTACTCAGGTCCTTATGAGATTCTGGAGCGTATCGGTAAGGTGGCATATGACTACGGCTGCCAGAAGGAGTGAGGGTGCACCCAGTGTTTCACGTTAGCCAGTTAAAGAGAGTACTCACAAGGAACGAGTCCCGGGTAGATTCTTTGTGGATGTACGAGGCTAATGATACAGGACCAATTGAGTAAGTTATACTGCCCTTGAGGACAAGGACTTGCTAATGGGGGAGGATTGTTATGACCCATATAACGAATCAAAGAATATTCCCAAAAAGGTATAAGCTAGAATATTCTAAGGAGCTATACCTAGATCTAAGAGAGAATTAAGGCACACTATTATTGGAAGCCTTTGGAGAGCAGCGTGTGGAGACTAGAGACAACTCGGGGAGGTCGGGTGGTTTTGTGAGGGTCTCTAGATTGTACGTAGGGTGCCTAACATAACATGAAATCAATATTTATGTTAATCAATCCACTAATCCTACTGCAACCGCTATTATTTTAGTTTCTAGTATAAAATGCCCTAATTAAGGTGCCACATCAGTAAATATGTTGCATCATGACATGATGTAATACGTTTGAGACTTATGTGTCAAATGTGTTTACTACTATTTAATTAATAATAATTTTATCAAACATGACTTTGAGGATTTTACAATTGTACAATTATGATATATATGTAAATTTTAATGCAATAAGGTAAAATAGAAAATAAATAACATTTTATTTAAAATAAAAAATAAAATTTGAGCATTTTAATATAAGGATATTCTAAACACTATATAACATATGCAAAAAATCCACTTATAAATATAAAGTATTGGACTACCTTTCCATTAAAAGTCGAGCCTCTTTACAGTCTTGATGTTCTAATTATATAATTCAAATGTTTTTTTGCCACATATACACACCCGTAAACCAGGTTGCATATGTATTTATTAATGGTTATATATTATTGTGTGTCTATATATAGATATGTAATGAAATCTTCCACCTAAAGAGTTGAGCTTATTATATATGCGAACACATACGTGTACGTGTGTAATATGGCCATATTGTACGTTATGTATGTACATGGATGTGTATGATTATGTGAATCTCTACTATATATATACATAATATTATATATTATGTTATTAATGTGTATCTATGAAGTATATTGTTTGTCTTATATATGTGTGTATCCTTTGTAAAACAGAGTTTATTCTTAAGACTTCAGTATAACAACTGAGATTTGAATGTACGGCGGACTTACTAATTTATACAAACAACTTAACCTAACCGCACTTTGTGTGTTCTGTTTTACATCAAACATATATATATATATAACCATTGATGGGCTTAATTATTTAATAATAATTTATTAATTGATGAAGCCTTATCTTTAATTGAACACTAACCCTAAGCATGACTAAACATAAAAGCTTATGAAGCTCAAAAATAAATTTATCAAGTTAAATATAATAATAAGGCTTAATTAATTAATGTTTTTTTAATATTATTTTTTAATTTTTTATTTATATTTTTATTAGATATTTATTATCTTTAACTCGATAAATTTATTTTAAACTAACTTCATAAATTTATCTTTTAAGTATCCAGTTTTCATTTTTAAATTAATGAATCTATTCTTCGTAATTATTGCATGATGTAAATTGGACCTTTAACCAAGTTTTAAATGGTCATTAATTAGGTTTAACGCTTTATAATGATGTAACATGAGATTAAGATTTAAGATAATTATTGAAGGGGTCAACAAAAAATTGAGTTTCGGATTTAAGATTGCTGTTGAATGTCCTTGTAGTGTCACCTGGGTTTACAAGTTAAGATGGTATGTCTTCATAACAGACAGACACACACACTCACCCACACACAATAAACTTATTATATAAGATATGCCTGTGTATTTATGTGCGTTTATACTGATGTATTATATACAAACATCTTTGTTAAACTATTTTTCATTTTATAAACCTCCATGTTATATAAAATGTATATTTCTTCTGTTGAGGGTTCCTAACGGCTCACATAAAATACCCAATCAATGTAAATTTAATATGGGAATAAAAAATATTTTAAATGCAAAAGATTAAGATAGAATATTTTAGAAATTATATTACAAATAAAGCTTAATATTTTAAAATTTAATTTAACTGTCTGCCCAAATTAGTTTAATTTCAATTGAATTAGTTTAGTTGAACAAAGTTCCATACAGATGCATTTGCACAACAAATTGATTTAAGTTTAATGAGCTGTGTACGTTTGAGTTTCATGTGACACACATGTCTATGTACACGTATAGGAAATATGTACGTCTTATTCTCTGAGCCAAACACACAAATAAATAATTTTGCGTCCACGGAGGCGACGAATATTTACTAGATTAATTAACATTACTAAGGTGTACATCTCTTTAATATAGTATAATTTAAAATATAACTTATTATCGAGATTTAACAATACTATACTATATACAAATATATATTTATAAATATTTTTATATTTATGCATATCTATCTATCTATATATGGAGAGAGAGACATTAAATCCTAAAAGACAAAAAAGTTTCTATTAAATTACTATGTATGTATGTATAAATAAGTATATATGTGCTTTTATGCTTATAGATCTGCTGTGTGCGAGAGAGAGTTGTATTAAACATCTATACCATGGACACGGACACGCTATATAATAATAACGAGAGAATCTTTTGTTAAATTTGTAATAACGACGAAAGTTCTTCATAACAAGTAATGAAGTGAGGTACACTAACAGCATTCTGTTCATTCTATTTAAATTTAAATATAAAAAATTCGGGCTGCAAGTACTGTGGTAAAGCTTTTAATACGTTTAATGCTTTATATATCAGTTTGTAACAGTTGATTTTTTTAAAAAAATTCATATTACAATATCAATATTAATATAAATTTAAGCTGTAAGATTTCTTTCTAAAAGGTTTACTTACTAAAGTTTTATACGAATAAACATGCAAACTTAAAATAGAAACACGAACACTTACACATATATGTATGTATACGTCTAATTTATATACACATGTATGGTATACACACTTGTAAGTTAAAAAAAAAGCATGAATGTATATTTTAACAATTATATCATATACATTAATTCAAAACTTATTTGTATATTACATAAATATTATATTAAATGAAAATAAATTGAATTGACTACAAACAAAAGTTCAACATTTTAAGGTTGTCATTATTATATAAAGTTACAACATAATCTGGTGATTTTAAAATTCTTTTACACTCTTAATTTATTCATTTAATTAATTAAGTCGATGTGATTGTGTTTCCGTGTGATATCTACTTTGAGGCAATTCAACTATTGAAGGCTTGAGCAAAACAAACTTTTAAAAAGCGTATACAGATGTATATATAGAATAAGGGTTCTCTTTAGTATATAACGTATTTATGTAATTAATATTATATAAAAAAGTAAAGTGTCTATATGTATGTGTGTGTGTCTCTCTCTCTCTATATATAAATATATATAAAGTGAATATATATTCAACCTTTTAAATCTTTTGTATATTACAATGAAAATTATAAATATAATATATTTCAACAGTAGTTTCCTTAATAAGTGGAAATGTTACAGGGATGCAATTGCAACATACATGCAATGCGACCTTAATACAGCTAAACACACATAATTTATCTATATCATAGACACTCTGGAACTATATAGTATATACACATTTTAACTATAAACAGTATCTATCTTAACTATATACGCTCTAATGGGTATATAATGATATGAAAAATAAATCACCTATGATAAGGAAAGAATGAGTCAGAATGTATTCATCACTTATGAAATGTCTCGACAGTGCTGGATGAAAGGCAATCAAAAAGTATTAATTTATTGTTGATGTGTAACAATATCATATCATATATAGCCATAAATATTAATATCTAATTGCATAATCAACTACACACACATATATATATAATTTTATATATAACGTTAGTTATAAACGTAAATAATGACAATTATTATTATTCTTTTAATTTAAAAGTATGAAATGCAATTTTGAAGATTTATGTAATTAAAAGGTTTGTTTCGTTTCTGGTTGTTAACATTTCAATGTATAACGAATTTTTAAGTGATTGAAAATATAATAATAATTGATTCCTTTTACAAAGTAGATTGGAAAATATTAACATACGAGTACGATTTTTATTATAATTTAAACAAATAGTCACAAAGTTATGCGCGGATATTCTTTGGACATATATGTTTTCCGACGCAACTCCATATGTAATTCGCTGCTACCTCGTATTTGGCTTGTTATTGCATACATTTTAAGGGATTAATTTAATTTGTATGCAAATAATACGTCATAGACTCTGGTTTATATATGCATGTATGCATAAGCACAAGATATCTATATTTATATCTAATCTACCTATCTATCTATTTATTTATATTTACACATAGTATTTGTTTTGAATGTACTTTACTACACGTATGCGTGTGTAATATATTTAAACATATGTGTGTGTTAAAATGGAACTACTCTTCTAAGAGCAATGTAACTTAAAGTATGTTGTATTTACTTTACCTATATATACATTAGTATATAATTCAAAAAT
>PUQB01001035.1:52500-58097 GCA_003024785.1 Selaginella tamariscina
GTGAATCTGTACGCATGTTTGCACACGGAAAGATATTTCAACAATTAAGTCTGGCTTATATATATTTTTATGTATAAATATGTATTTAATAGTTTAAGTGCATGCACGTACAGATACAAATATAATATACAATATGCATCACTTATGACCAACAAACATCTTTATAATGAACACATAACTATAGTTATGTATAAGATATTATTAAATCACACGTTGTAGATGTGTAAGAATATGTATTTATGTACATGTGTATGTGTCTTTCCCCATATATGTGGTACATTTGTGCAAACATGTACTGGAGCACGCTTTGTGGGGGTATAGAGAGAGAGAGAATACACGTTTATGCACGTTGTAACTAAAGTGGGCATGATACGTGAAAATGGGAATATAAAATAAATTACTAATTAATACTTAAGTTTTAATTATTAATTAATCATTTAATTAATATGTAATTAAGCCTTAAATATTAATTAATTAATTAATTAATCCTTCAATAACCTTACTTAGTAAGGAATATTCCTAAAATATCTTAGAATATTCATATTATTCTAAAAATAGTTTACAATAATGAAGAAATACTATCAAACATAATTACAAATGAAATCATTTTCTTATCAACATGTTAATTTTTTATAAATACTTTCTTTCTATCATACAAAGAAATCTTTTCATTTTGTCTAAATCATCACTCTCCGGATTAATCAAATCATTTTGGTCAATATCTTGATGTTGTTGCCACCACTTAACACTCTCACGAATGCAATTGGGAGTTGCCATCCTTGTTAATACATAAGATGTGATAAGAGAAGGTCTGCATAAAGGCTCATCTAAAAACTGACGTTCCTTAAGAATAATATTATAAAGCGCCCGGTTGCTATCCTTCATTTTATAAAATTCAATATCACGAGAAAGAAAAGCTTCAGGAAATGTATGATACGGTGGATACTGCTCACAAAAATTTTCGAGATTCTTCTTTCTGAGGCACGTATCCAAGTAGTTCACTAGCTCATCCATGATATCGGTATCAGAATATGGATCGAAAGTGATTGGATGAATACAAGCAATGTTTTGGTTGAGCATAGCCTTCTGAGGAGAGTCGTCTACTACTAAGATATGTGCATTCTTCATTATCCTTAAGCGACTGATCTCCCCATGAGTCCCAATTATTCTTTCATTCTTGAAGAAGTATGGCTTGCTTTCCTTTCTTATATTGTGAAATTCGAGAGGTTTATGACACATTCGCTGGTCAAAAATCCAATCTTTACGAATCACCTCTTCTGCAACACTACAATGTTTCTTAAGTAAACTCAACAGCGGTGTTAAGTTATGAATCTGCATGCATGACCAAATCCCCACAAGCGCACCCATCTCCTTAAGCTTTTGAAAGAGACGATCCAACCCTGGACGAAAAATAATATCATATCGAAATTTACCATGACAAGGAATGAAATCTCCTTGTTTGATTTCTTTTTTCTATCCTGGGCCTTTGTCGATGAAGCAGAACACCATTGACATCCAACAACACAATATGGCCATGAGTAACATGAGATAGCGTTGCCTCTTGAATACTTTGCAAATCACTTGTTTGCTCCCTTTCACATTTATCCGTTGCCACTATCTCGTTGCCTATCCCTTCATCATTTAATTGTACATCATCCTTACAAGATTCAGATATTGCATGCGCTGAAGAAATTGATTTCGGAACTGAAGCCAATAAAAATGATGATGAAGTGGCCCCCATGGTAACGATGTTTTGAGCTGCATTATTATCCATTTCCTGCATGAACTCTGTCATTCTGACATGTGGCACAAGAAATTGTCGCCAAACCCCTCTCTTACCTCATGGCAATGCTGAAAATCCATGTTCTCAATTATTTCATTACATCTGCAAAATGATAATTAGCTGACCTTAAAATTATCAAGGTATATTATTTACCTTGTTAATGTGTGACCCATGTTTGAACTAAAAGCTTCATTAATCCTTGAGAATTTATTTTCTGTACAAATATAAAAGAAATATACAAAAATGCCTTATGTTACACTCATTTACAACTATTCATCACTCTATCAATTCATTATCAATTCTTCTTCGCTATTACCTTCTGAGTGAGGCGAAGAAGGTCTAAGCCGCTTGTGAGATGGTTCAAGATCTTCTGCATCTTCTATTGATGTTTCCATGGGTCCTGGAGTGTGCGAATGTTCTGTACTCCTCGAGATAACTTCCGGTCTAATATCTGATTGAAGTTCGTTCTCAGACTCCGAGATTGAACCAGATTCACCTTCAGAGCTATCGCACTTATCTGGAGGGAACTTTCTCAAATACGCCTTTATGGATCGTTGGGGTACTCAGTTGAGACCCAATCTATCCACTTGTTCAGGTCCTCAACCATGGTCTTATCCTTTCAACGGCAAACACACATGTATGCCGAAGGTAACACTCCTTCAAGACGGACCCCCTAGTGCAGTAGTCAAAAACCCACGCATCACTGTGAGGACCCCTGATCAAGTTGACGATGCTCCGTGCCGCTTGACTTGTAATGTTTGGATAACGTACATTGCCGAATACGTCACTCATACCTATCGGTGTATCGGATGGAGGTTCAGGGCCGTTGGAGTGCAAACAGATGCCTGGCCAGTCATTTGGAAGCTTGAAATTGTTTGGCGCATTCCTAACAACCAAGTGAACAACGTATCAATGCACTTGGGATTAGCATCGTTCATATAAAATCCTGTCCAACGATGTCTATTCTTCTTGGCGAAGGCGAAGGCAAAAGTATCGGTGACATGAGCAAGAATCAAGAAATAAATACCTGAAAAAGTAGGTATCAGTGAAGAGCGCAAGCATGAATTCAATAATAAATACCTTCTATGTATATGCTTGCACGGCTAAGTTTCTCCACCAGATCCTCTAGTGCCCTATCTGTCGAAAGATTTTTTGACACCCGCCGATCCATCACGAACAATTGAAACGGTTTCCTACAAGCAGTGATGTTACCCCATAAAGTCTCCGAATCTAACAACAAACATCTGTAGGGCTTGTCGTGATTCGTAGCATCCTCCTTTATAAGGTTCAATTCGGTTCTCCGCTGCTGAAGGACTGCCATAAGAGAAGGCGTCATCCCAATGTTCTCCTTTTTGGCGTTGGCGTGCAATAGATTCTTGCCAGATCTTCCGATTGGTTCACCCATTCGACAAGCATATCATCGTTCGTCACATGCAAATATTTGCTGACCTCTTCATATGTTGAAGTCGAGGTCCAACCCAGTTTGTGGCAGTGTATTCCCAACCACTCCTTGAAATGCCTGACCGTCTTCAACTCCATTGCCTTGAGATGAAAAGGAGAGGTTGGGCTGCTGTTATTAATTTGTAGTTTGCCATCGATCACCAAATCAGCCAAGACTTCCATCTCCTCCATCGTTGTTCCATTTAAAGGCTTCAACCATGTGAGCTTGAAATCGTTGTCTACATCCTTTGTAGATTGAACAGACTTAGCCTTCGGCGTCTTACTGGGTTTCTTTGCAGACTTTTCTGAGGGCTCCCCTTCACTTGTCTGCTTCTTCTTCAGTGTTCCTTTTGAAAAGGATTCCATAATCCCCAACCATTTGGCAAAGATCCTATCTTCGGGGCAAGAAATCAACATCATCAGAAAGGATGTTTCCTTCCCGCCCACCTGGGCAAAATCAACTGCTGCAATTTCTTCAACTCTCTGAGGAAAAAGACAGATTAATATACCGGCGAGATAAATCCCGCCCAAACAATTTGCTTACCCGGTATTCCGCAGATTGTGTATTCCCTGCGGTAGCTCTTTGTGGTCGCTGAAGAGATTCCCACACGGCTCGCGTGTGTTTAAACTTCTCCCATATTTTGCTGTTGTAGTGGTTGGTGTCGGCAGCGTCCCATTCCGCCGATAACTTATGGTACTGCTCGATTGTGAGATTCGGCTTAGCTAAAAACGCCGATCTTTTTGTCAGCTTCTCACGGGTATGCTCGGAAAGTTTTGTTGCCATCGTTCCTTTGTTGTGTTCTCGAGAAGTCGTTGGGCTGCCGTTATTGTGTGCTGGCCACTAATGATGTAGTACTTGATAGATTTTTATTCTCCGTCTGAATCTTCATGAGTTGTTCTGGTGTTGTGATCCAGACTTTGTCAGCGCCCTTCCTTCTTTCATAGTATGGACACAAAACAGCATTATGTGGAACGGTATAAGAATTGTCGTCCTTCATCTTCTCCATGAGCTCAGCTACACGTTCCTGGTTGAGTGGCCTGTAATTGAAGTTTGGGTTGACGCTGCAATATTTAACCCTACAAGGATAAATCTTATCATCCAACATCATTTCCTTGTGACTTATTGCAGCATGAGATGCCACAGGTGCAGCTGACAAAACGATTGATGATTTTCTTTTGCGATCCGAATCAACATGTGTGATCCCCGACTGCAGCTGTTCTAGTGTTCTCGGCACACTCTTCCAGCTCCCAAAGCTTCCTAAGCAAATTGAACGTGATCTGTAGAGAACCTGAGACCGAGCCACCTCTCAATCTCCTTATGATGTCGCTGTGTTCTTCTTCAATGTGAAGAGGGAAGATTGCTCCACTTGCTGATTTTCTGTATTGTGAAGCAATATCTCCTGACAATACACCTACTCGATGAGTCTGAAGATCTTCGAAGTAGACATCCAGATGGATCCCCTCCATAGATGGGCTTTCGTTGAGTTGAAGAAGAACTCCAAGGTCAACATCATTAGTGAACACGTGAACGTCATTATCCACAAGTCGACAAAACCACCCGAAATTAATGTTGTAACTGACGACCTCTGGATCCGAGAACGTGACATTGGATGGAACAAGGCATATGTGTCGAGCATCGTCCAATCTGGGTTCGCAGCCTGCTTTCGGGTGCTTGACTAGCGAATCTACTTTCCATTGTTTTGCTTGTCCATGAGATGTGACAGAGGTTAATTTGACAGCAGCCATGGTTGCTCCAATGCGCTTCCCATTTATCTTAAAATATGGCCAAGTTGATTCCAGAATCCCCCTGCCCATCTCTTCTCCTGCTCTTGTCTTTAATGTCACCTCAATTCCACATCTGAATACAAAAATGATTAGTTCAAGTATCCGAGTATAACAGATTTTATTTTAATTCTTACCCAGAATTTGACGACGACTCCATACTAATGACTCGATCTCCTTGTTTGATCAAATCGTCCTTCTGCAAAATAATACACTATAAATATAAATTATATAAAAACGCACACACACTTGTATAAACCCGAATATACAAAAATAATACACAGAGAGAAGTAGACGTAATTAACTGTCCGAAGCTCACATTTGTGTTAGTGCAAAAGAAAGATAACATTTCGTTTTAGAACCACCACAAATGTGAGCTCTGGACAGTTTTACATAGATTCCTAGCTTTTACTCGAAATATTATGATAAGATGATAAAAGTAAATAAAATGAGATATGCAACTTATATATACTAATACACATATATATTCACATGGAAGGTGCGGCGGGATTAATCTCGCCACCCCTTCAATGCCTCCTGAAAGAGTGGGCGGGATTAATCTCGCCACCTTTCTGGAGGCCCTTGAACGGGA
>PUQB01001036.1:0-57989 GCA_003024785.1 Selaginella tamariscina
GTATTCATACACATGCATGTTGTAAAGTAGCACATATGTATATATTATATGTAATATATATACATGTATAATGACATATGGGTGGTGATATACATGAGTAGCATGTGTGCCACATGGCAAGGGGACCCACCGTATAAACTGGGTTTTTCCTTATAGAGTACATCATTAGTTTTATACATTTCTTTTTCTTATCATACTTACATTGTAACTCTAATGTGCTAACGTTAGCATATCAGCTAATGTGTGTTTATGTGTTTACTATTTTTAACACACTAGAGTGTCATGAGTTCCAAAAACTATTAAAAAACTACTTGATTTTCTAGTATATTCTTTGGTTTTAAACAAAACTGTAATTTTTGGACTGACACGTTATTAACATTGTAACGTGTGATGATGTAAGTATGTTTTTTATTCCTTCATTGGTAAAGAAGTTTGATACTCTTGTCTCTTTCTTTATTTTATTTTTCTCCATTTCTTTTTCATGGTGGATATGGTTCATAATATCCATTTTTTTATTTTATTTTCCATTTCCTTTTCAGGATCATTTTCAAAGGTCAAGGTTTACTTTATTGTCAATGTCTGTGTAATCCTCTAGGTCTTGCACATGTTCTTATTCATGAAGGTAAAAAAAAGAAGTAGAATCATAATAAAATAAATCAAAATAATGCAGTTGGTGTTCATTATTAGGCATGTTAAAACCTATGACATGTATGATGCACTTGTAACATTTATCTAGATTGGTGACCACCACACCTAGGTTGAAGGTCACGTTTGCCAAAGTTGTTCTTATGGTTGTTATGGACTTTAATGATGAGGTGATAATGATAACGCCTCAAGAGGGTCTATTATGGGAGTAATTGTAAGAGATTATGTGTATTAGAGATTTCATCATATGTTTCTTTTAGTATTGCATGTTCGACATGATTATTTAATTTTCACTTTTTTTTTGTACAAGTGTATAGCATTTCAATATACATCTTCGATAATTAAATCTTTAATTGAACAATGTTATTTACTTTTAACATATTTCAATAAAGTCTTGTTCAACTTATATCATAATGGACAATCTTGTGCAATGTTTTTATATAAAACATCAATAACATTGGTTCTTAACGATGATTTTAAATTTGCTTTCGATTCACTCTTTTAACATTATTTTAATTACAATTGTTTAAAGAAGTTTAAAAGGGCCTATGATGTTTATCACTCTTATTTTTTAAATTTTCCACAATTAAATGCAATTGATTTTTTTACCCCTAGAAATGTTTAATATTGTATACCTCCCACATATTATGCTAATGGTTCCACTTATAAAGATTTTTATTATTTATAAATAGTAAACCCTAATTTTTTAATAATATATATATATATATATATATAATTATAACTTATATAATGAAAAGATATTCATAAATTAAATAATATAAGATTAAATTTATATATCTGATTTAATTCAAAATCACTATATAAATTATTTTGAAATTTGTTGATTTAGACCATTATGAATGACCTAAATCACGATCTAAATTAAAATTGTTAATTGTTTTTTTAGTAGATGCCATATGTTTTATATCCGATCCACTATCGGAATACATGCATAATGTATTAAGCATCTTACGTGTGAGTATGCAAATTTGTGTTATCTTATGTTATACACACACATAAAACTTAAAATGATAATTTCTAAGTTAATTATAGATATTAAGAATACACACACACACACCACACACACACACACATATATAAGAGGTTAAGTTTCATAATCATGTGCACTTACGAGTACATGTGACTAGAGTGTTTTTTCTTGAAGGTGTGAACATGTTGAAGAGTTAAACAATCTAAATTTATTAATAAGAACCTTTTCATGAAGCACTCGTGTGGTTGCACAATTAGGGTTTTTCATTTGTGCGGCATTTTTCTGTCTGAATGTGTATATTTTTGTATTTGTTTATTTGTGTAAACATGTATATATTTTTTTTAATGCCCTTTTCTTTACAAAAGTTATGTATACGATAGTCAAATTAACTACACATACATACAAACATATGTGTGTGGATGTACATGCATGGTGTGTGTGTTATGATATAATGTATGTGTGTACAAACAGGCACACACATGCAAGCATTCCATACATACACGTTCTATGTAAACACTGTGTGTGTGAGTGAGCAACTCAGAGTAAGCAAATATTTAAGCGTAGTACAATATTAAAAAATTAGTTGTATACATTTGTATATTAGTATAAATCAGGTTTACATGTATAAAGACATAGTAATTAATATATTTCGTTTTAATTATTAAAAGTTGCATAAACATTATTAACTATGGGTGTTTCACACATTGTGTAATAAGGATTGACACAAGTATTTGATAGTAAATTCATATTTCAATCGACTATTTAATATGATAATTTAGTTAAAGTTATTTTACTTATATAATTGATGAGAAAGATTCATAAGGTTTAAGAAATGGTAATATATATGTAAGAAAATATAATTGTTTATAGAATTATAAATAACCTAAAAAGTTTTGAAAGATGATTAAGCACTGCAATAAAATACAAAAAGTTAAATTCCACTTAAAAGGGTGAAAATAATATTTGAAACAATTATATATTATTATAATTCCAAATTGAAGATATTAATGTATTTCCAAATAAAAAACGTTTGGTGATTAAATATTATTTTATATATTGAATCAAATTTGAAAGAAGAGTTACATGAATCATATATTAAATGTAAGATAAATTATAGCAATGAATTATTATTAATTAATTATAAAATATTGATGGTATCTTCTTTGTTTTTTATGTTAAGCTTACTTGATGAGCTAATAAGGTTAAAATACATATTAGGGGTTAAGTTCGATTTAATCCTAAACATTCTACTATTAATTAGTTAATATTTAAGTAATAATAATAATTTTTATTTGTTATTTTATTAATTTTTTAAAAGATATATGATGTAACTCAATAAGTACCATGTGCTTTACAGTTGATAGCGAAGTTGTATTATATAGTCACTACTTATGTCATTAATTGAAAACAATATTTAAATATACTTATTAACTTAAGAGTTAATATTACGAATGCTCAATATTTTTAACTTTATTTGGTTTATATATTAATCAATTGAAGTGTTGATTAAGGTGAGAAGAGAGTGTGTAATCCTCATTTAAAGCAATATGTAATATTATTAATTTTAAATGACAAAGATGTGGCACATACACGAGTTAGTATGCAAAAACATTTAAATTTTTTTAAAAAAATTTTGTGATGAATGAATTAAAAATAAATATTAAAATACAAAGTTTGTTTAAACCATAACAGAAATTTATTTTTTCGAAATAAAAAAAAAACTTTATTAAATTAATATTTATAAATACTTGGATATGAGCTTTTCAAAGCATAAAGAAATTGTATAAATTATAGATTTTAAAAAGTTTAAGAAGTTTTTTATATATTGTATAATGTTTTGGTACCGGCACAAATATAAAATTTACCACACTTATTAAAGTTCTAATTGTTCATGTTTTTCTATATAATGTAGAAATGTGAAAACCTTAAGTAAGTGATAAATATAGTAAAATTAATAGTTTACAATATTAGGTTGTTTTTAAGTATTACAAGTGAAATAGTGTTTCATATCATATATTATGATATAAAATTTGAAAGTTTAAATTTGTTATGTATTATGTTCAAATTAATAATTATATTATTGAATAATCTTCAATTGTTATTTTAAAATCACTTGTCGAACCCTAACATTTAGTAAGAACGTAAATAAAATAATGTATATAATAGATGTACCTTTAGAAAGTAAATTTTAAAACTTGTTCAAAATTAAAAATGGTAATTTTAATTTATATTAAAAAATAGTTTTAAGAAAATGCATGGAATGAGCTTATAAGTAAAATAAAAAATTATTATAAAAATATTTATGCTCTTACAATAATATTTAATAACATCAAAACTTTAAAATGTGGTAAGAAAAATATTATTATAATACAAACAAGCTCTCATTCATTGCAAATAAAAATTAGATAATATATTATGAATGTATTAAAAGAAAAACGATTGTGTACATTATGTAAATTTAAAAAAGTGAAAGCTAAAACATTCAGTTTATATAATTAAGCAACAAAGATTTATAAAATTGTTTTATTTTACATTTTCTTTAAAAATGTTTCTTACATGAAAACTTTGTTAGTTTTATCTAAAATATTTAAAAAATAAAATATATATATAATAAGAGTAAAAACATTAATATGATTTAATCTTTAAATTATGATCAAATATGGATTTATCCTTTGTAAAGAGGGTTTTTTAATGTCATTATATCTTTTATTATAATAAGTCTAGTGAGTAATATTTAATTAATTAAAAAATACAAAAAAAGTATGGAATAAAATATCTATTTAAAAAAAAATTATATAGATGAAATGAAGGCCTTTTATATCCTTCAAATGTATATAAATTTAATAAGGTTATGAGACCTAACCTTCCTTAAGCAGATGCCTAAGGCTTAGCACCGTAATAAGAACACAAGCACGCCTACTTACTTAATTATCAATTAAAATAAAAGAAATTATTTATTCTCCCATGAGTTTAGTTTTTCACTTGCTAGTTATTTATAATTTATAATCTACATGGCACCTACGTGGCACCCTATGTGATGCTTACATGGCTTTTTCAGTGGTAACCTAATAACCAGGCAATTTTGCTTGGTTGTATGACTACCAAACATAATTGAATGACATGTGTATCAAGATTAACGAATTAGGTTTTTTTTTTTTTTTTTAAACTTTCAATGTAAAACGGATAAATTAGAACTTTAAAATAAAGAGCGAACATAAGATTCAACAAAATATCACTCATTTACATGTAAGAATATTATCTATATATATAGATACACACACTATTTGAATATACTTATTTTACAAAAAGAACATAAGTTATTTATTACAAATAATATACAGATCTTTGAAGAGTCTTTTTTATATGTCATAAACATGTGTATGTGTCTTTTTTGTTTTTGTTTCATTCATACTCGGCATGTATTAATATAAATGATGTAAGTATTGTAAGAATGCACAATAATATATAGATTTTTTTCACATATATAAACTAATGTTATATATGTATATATATTTAAATTTAAATATATATATATGAGAGATTTCTTTATAAGTATAATCATTAAATAATCAAAATAAACAATTCTTATGTATAAATAAGCATACATATATATGTACAAGAGTATATAATTATATATATATGTACTATATTTATACATATAATATATCATATATGGAGTATGTAATAACTGAAAGATCTATCTCTCTCTCAACACACTCACATGTTTGTGTGTATAATATATATATATATAGATATATGTGTGTGTACATTGTTATACACACATATATATAGTAAACTATAATTAATGATTCTATATAAGAAAATAACAATGAAAAGTTGGAGTTTTAATATATTTTTTTAATTAAAAATACTGAGTAGGTGCACATTTATTACATATGTACGTGTAATATATATATATATATATATGTAAAAACCCTCTTTATAGTAACTGATTAAATAAAAATTATACATTGTTAATTTATTTTTTAATTCAATTAACCACTCTGAAGGAAAACCACAATGGTAGTAATAATTAATGACATGGTATTATTTTAATTTACCACCGGCCAAATAACCACCCGCTAGTGGAAAGTGGGCTTTATTGAAATATGTAAACATATTTGTTTATAGAACATATAATATTTATTATATTTATAGCTCTTAAATATAACATATATAAATGATGTAATACATGTCAACATTAAAAATACATAGAATAGCTTAATATTTTAAAAAGCATTTTAAAAACTTTAACTATATTTTCACATTATACATAATTTATCATGGGTTATTTCAGTCATTTAATGGACACCAATAAGGAATAAAATATGTAAATATATATTACTACATGAGTCATGAAATCATGCATACTTTAATGTATAATCATTGCATATGTATTAATTATAATTATATAAAAAAATATGTGTGTGACAGTATATATAGATGATAATTATTGATTTTGTAAAATTGTAATGATTTAATATTTTAAATAACATAAATCTTTCACGAGAGAAAATTTGCAAAGTCAAAAGTAAATTCATTAAAAAGATTTAAAATTATTTTAAAAAATTAAAATTATAATTAAGAACAATAATTTTAATTATATTACTTTGAATACTTACAAATATATACATGCACACATATGAAATTATATTTTACCATTTGAAATTTTAATATGATATACATGTATCTTTTACATATGTTGTATATATATAAATTTTATTTTAAACTTTATGAGCTTTTAAATGATGATATATTTTAATGATATACTTAATTTCCATTTTTAAATGAAGGTCAAAATTAAAATAAAATGTAAACAATTTTTAAAAAAAACATGTGTTCATCTCATTTTATTTAAATATGTAAATTTACTACCAATAATAAATATATTTTAATAAAATTTTATTAAACAAAAATAAGTTTATTATGGAAATAAAGTAAAAACTATATATTATACTATAAAAGTAATACATATTTCTTCTTCATAAATTTATGTTAAGAATTATAATTGAAGTTATAAATTAATGATTATAATATGTAAGTTTAATCATGCTTATAAATGACAATGTTTTATTTGAATTTTTATTTATTTTTTATTTTTTTATTTTATTTTTTTTGTTATTGGAGATTATATGTATGTGCACACATTTTTAATATATGTTCCTTATAAGATGATTCTTATTCTTATAAAATGTTTTACTTCATAAATTAATATAAAAAATTTAAAAGAATAATTTTTTTTAAAAATGTAAGTTTGAAGATAATGCCACATTAAGGGATTTTTATTTTTATTTTTATTGAAGCTTTATTTTTTTTTTAGTACTTAGAGTTGTTAATATTAAAATAATGATTATTAGATATGGTTTCTTTAAATGTTAAAAACACAATTAATAGTCATGAGAATGTTAATATTTTTCTTAAATAAATAAAAAAGTGTTATAAAAGGTGTTGAGGGTGTTTTTAAATAAATTCCTCGTAATTTTTATATGATTTATTTAATAAAGAAATATTAATTAAATTCAAAAGTGTCAAGCTTGCTTATTTATTTAAAAACTGTTTGTAATATTTTCCCATTAACTTTTAATAATTATAAAGCTATATGTGAGATTTGTGATTTTTTTTTATTTTTTATTTTTGTAATTGATTAAGGTTTATAATATATAAAATATAGGAAAATTTTTATTTATACATTCGAAATTTATCATATTTACATATATATCCCTAGAAGTATTATATTTATGTATACACCCCTATATCTACCCTTCAAAAATTTTAATTATAAACATAAATTAAAAAATATACACTTTTAAAAAAAAATATTAACTAAAAATATATTTTTAATTCATATATATTGCAAATGAAATAATTGAAGTTTATTAAGTGTTAAATGTGAAAAAATGTCATAGTAAAAAATGGAATATTTTAAAAATAATTATATTATATTGTGATATATATGTTTAATAAGTTGTATTTTGGACCTAAATATAGTAATATATGAATTAATTATAATATTTTTATTTTTTTTAATTTAATTAAATTTTTATTTTTAAATTTATGAAGTTTTAAATTCAAGTTTCATGGGTATATATGTAAATATAAATTTTAATTAAAATTAGTTTATTCATAATATTTCAATTTAAAATCATAAACATATATAAAAAGTTAACATTGTTATTTTAAAAGTTAAAATATTATAATTGAAGTTTTTCAAAAGTATATATGTAAATTTAAAACTTTTACAAGGGTATATACGTAAATATGAAACTTTTAGGGGTATATATGTAAATATGATAAATTTTAAGGGTATAAATATAATTTTTCCAAATAGGGCAAATACATTTTAAACTTTTATTTTATCAATTTATTTGTACACAAAATAAAATAAAATTTACACACCCACTCACTTTCTTTGTTTGTTTTACAGTTTCTAACATTTTTATGGTTAAAATTTATTTTAACAATGCTATGCACTATAATTTTGTGGTACTAAGGATTGCTGACATTTAATAATGTTTTAGAGTAAAGAGCATTTTTAAAAGATATTGGAATATAGCTTATTCATTAACATTATCAAATAGCTAAAATAAATTAATAATTAAATAAAAAAGTAACTTATAGTTGTCAAGCAGTGGCAGCTACAGTCATAGTATACAATATATCATTAAGTTTAAGTTTGCGTATACTTAATATATAGTAATATGTCTCTCTCTCTCTCTCTCTCTCTCTCTCTATATATATATATATATATATATATATAACGGTCGTCACACAGTGTTATGTATCACACACACACATGACAGTTATACAAATAAATAAAGGATAAGTTAAAATCATTAACTTTTTGTTTAATGGTCATGTGCTCTTTTAAAATTTGATATGGTTTAACTTTTAAAGATTGTTTTTTAATAAATAGAATATGTTGTCCACGGATGCCTAAATCATATCAATTATTTACTGTAAGTTAAACTATTTATTTAAGAAATTTATAAATAAATAAATAAATCACGCATACACATATATATCGTATCTAGAAATTTAAATTTATTTGTACAGAAAAAAGGAACAATACAATATAATAGTTTTATTACATACTACTTTTCATACTAAATGGAGTTTATACATGTGTATATGTTAAACCAGCAAATCATGTTTTCTTTTTATATTTTTAATAACATGTTTAACGATTAAGCACCAACATAAATTTTATACACACACACAAGTGTAATAGTTTACAAGT
Organism: Selaginella tamariscina; assembly: GCA_003024785.1. Taxonomy (NCBI): domain Eukaryota; kingdom Viridiplantae; phylum Streptophyta; class Lycopodiopsida; order Selaginellales; family Selaginellaceae; genus Selaginella; species Selaginella tamariscina. The sequence goes on from PUQB01001036.1 coordinate 8,874, forward strand.
CATTCAAGCACTATTTCATTTGTTTAATAGATAGTTTTTACTTTTTAATTATAGTATAAACATGTGTACATTCTGTGTATATTCCTATATTAAAGATGTATATACAAAACATACATACTAATACATTGTATGCATACATACATGATACATGTGTTTGTGTGTGTTTGGGGGGGGGGTATACATATTTAAATATAAACACATGGACACATATATCTATGTATATGTTTATTTTTAGGTAGAGTTCCCACATCATTAACAATTCAATATACCATGTGATCATTGTCTGCATAGTCATCACTAAACTTTGAAGAACACTTGCATTATGCCAATGCATATCCTTCAGATCTGTTATTAAGGCTTGATAAATAAGTATAATTTATATCAACTACAGTTTATTATATGATAATTGATTTGAATATTCATCAAAATGTGTTTATATATAAGTAATTAAATAAATCGTATTTATTTATATGCACACACATACATGTCTCTTCAATCTCATGTTAATTAAAATTAAAACATAAAATAAATCAGTTTTTAGAGAATAAATGATCACGATCGTTACGCTTTAAACAGTTTAAATTCATATTAAAATAATAAATTACTAATACTTTAGTAATTTAAAAAAATAAAATCTAATGATATAACATCATATTAACATTATCAATGTTGTGTGTGTGTGTTGTGCATGTTATGTATATATGAAGTTAATATCATTCACAACTAACACATGATACTTTGTAAGTAACTTGTGATGAATGATAAAATATAAATATTAAATATCATTATAAATTAAATGTATTTCTTTATCACTTTCCTTTTAAAAAATATAATGGTCCAGTCTTTAGTTTGTTTATTATAATATTGTTTTTTTAATTTATTAAACAATTAAATTATGTGCATGCTAAAAAAATTATACTATATTGTCCATATGTAAATATTAATCAACTTAATACCAGTCAATGAAAATTAATATATAACAATTACATTTTAAAATTTGTTATATATATATATATATACCCCTTAAAGTTTTAAAATTACAAATTTGTCCTTGTAATATTTTAATATTTATAATTATATCTCTACATTAAAAATTTGTAAATTTATATGTATACCTCTTAAAAGTTTTAAATTACAAATTTGTATGAAATTTGAATATTTACAATTGTACCTTACATTAAAAAATATGAAACTACATTAGAAAGTATGTAAATACAATAAAATTTTATATTATTCAAATTGTTACCATACAATATCTTAAATTGTTTGTATACATATTCTTTTGTAATTAGTGATCTTATAATAATAATAATTAATTTTTAGTTAGTACATGATTTACTTTAAATATTTTAATCATTTTGATAAAATGTGATTATAGTTAAACTACTTAAGGTCAATTATACTATTGTATATGTACATAATAAATAACATGGATGTATATAAGTTTACGTTCTTTTATAAAATAATTTTTATTATATAAGCACATAAAATCTTAATTTTTTATTATTTAAAGTAAGAATATGTATTTAAGCTTATATCCACAACACGAATTTATTTAAATTTCGAATATAATGACTATGACTAATTGCTTTTCACATAATATTTTATTTAAGTTATTTTTATTCAATATTTTCTTAAGTTTGTTATTCTTTAAACTTACATTGACGTGATATTTTTTTGCATATGTACTAATTATAATTGTATAAGGTATATAATAAAAAATATGTATGTGACAGTATATGCGGATGATAATTGTTTAATTTATAAACTTGTAATGATTTAATAGTTTAAATGACATAAAAGTTTTTAATAGTTTTTCATGTTATTATTATTATTATTATATTATTATTAATACATATTGTGTCTGTATATATGTGTATGCGTGATTTATTTATTTTTATAAATTTCTTAATGAAATAGTTTAACTTACGGCAGAAGTTTTAACAAATAAATTGATATGATTCAGGCATCGTGGACAACATATTCTATTTATAAAAAAACAATATTTAAAAATTAAACCATATCAAATTTTAAAAAAGCACATGACCATTAAATCAAAAGTTAGTGATTTTAATTATCCTTTATTTATTTATTTGTATAACTGTCATGTGTGTGTATATGTGATAATAACACTGTGATGATTGAGCTTGTACATTAGTGTGTGTAGACACAGACACACACATATATTACTATATATTAAGTATACACAAACTTAAAGTTAATGATATATTGTATACTATAACTATAGCTGCCACTACTTGACAACTATAAGCTATTTTTTCATTTAATTATAAATTAATTTATTTTAGCTATTTGATAATGTAATAAATAAGGTATATCCTAATATCTTTTTAAAATGATATTTAAACATTATTAAATATCAGCAGTCCTCAATACCACAAAATTATACTTTTGATTAACGTGCATAGTATTGTTAAAATAAATCTAAACTATAGAAATGTAAACTGTAAAGAAAGTGACGTGGGCCTTAAATTATTATTTTTGTGTATAAATAAATCGATAAAATAAAAATTTAAGAAAATAAGACAAGGTTTTCATTTGTATTACATAATATTCAATTTAAATAATTTTTAATGTATAAAAGACGAAAGTTACATATATATCCGATTCTTAAAATATTACTAAAAGCACGGTTTCATATTATTATTATTATTATTAATATTGTGTTGTACGAAGATTAACAATATGTTGTATGTATCTCTCTCTCTCTCTACATATATATATATATATATATATATATATATATATATATATATATCTGTGTGTGTGTGCGTGCATGTATAATGTTTGTAAAGCTAAGTCAAGCATATTGAGGTGGAGATATACGTGTATACATTTGCATGTACACACACATGCACATGCAAGCATTCCATACATACACACTATATACACACACACACGTGTGTGTGTGTGTGTGAGCAATTAAGAATAAGTAAAAAAACATAAGTAATAACAATAAAGTGTGTTGTATACATACGTATGTTAGTATAAATCTGTACAGAGACATATGCTTGACATATATACAGCCCGGCTTGTATTAGTTGTAATTAATTAAATTAATTCATATCCTTTAAAGATATGAAAAGTATTAAAATAATTAAATAAATAATAATATATAAGCTTGACAACTATAAGCTTTTTTTCATATAATTATAAAATTAATTTCTTTTAACTATTTGATAACGTAAATAAATAAGGTATATCTTAATATCTGCTCTTAATTAAACAAGACGATTTCATTTCAATGTATGAGCACCACAATTGGTATGTGTCCAGTATGAAATCCGTGCTATAAAACAGCATATTCACAAAAATATATTATATTTATTATACTACATATTATATTATAAATAATTATTATAACCATTAAACCATGACTTTTAATTATATTTATATATAGTATTAAGAAATATTAAAAATTATTAAAAAAAACAAAAAGAAAAGAAAGAGATAACATTTGCTGTATACGTAGAAACAACATTTTAAATACGTGCACTGTGTAGAAACGCACGTGGGTGTGCACGTGGACCAATACCTTAATTTAATTTTTATGTAAAAAATAAAAGTTTAACAAAATTGTTATATATTTAAGGCAAAGTTTTAATTTATATTACATAGAGTATAACTTTTAAATATTCAATTTCATTACTTTTTAATATGTTATAGTAAAGGAACACGGACTTCGCACCTAGTATATGCTTGGTATATACCTAGCATAAGGAATATACCAAAATGATTCTTAGAATAACCTTAGTATATACTAAAAGCAGGTTGAAGAACAAGGGAAGCTTTGTATGTGTTTTAATTGTTAAATCAATTCTGTTTCACACCCTCAGACAGCCAGCGAGGTGAAGAATCTTTAGTTATTCCCAGGAATCTTTGCAAATAGACTGGTTGTATTCACAATGCGGATCGTATAGAGCAGAAAAAAGCTTGAATTTATATTTATTTTATATTTATATTTCATATTTTATTTGATTTTTGAGCATGGGTTCTTTGTACATGGAAGATTAAAATGAATCTATACATATCGGGATGCAATGTGCGTATTGTCAAAGTCATTGTAATATACGGGCAAGGAGATGTGTGGCTTGCTTGTTGTTTATATATATATGTTGTATGATAATTTAATTTACGATTATACATACATACACATACATGTGCGTGTGTGTGTGTTGGAAAGGAGAGCGTATCTATCTTGTTTATTTATTTATTTATATATATTTTCATGAATTGCTGCCACAGTTCGTCATCAAAATCCAACGGCACCAATTCGTCAACAAAATCCAACGGCACCGGTTCCACATCATCCAACGGCATCTGCATCATCAGCTCCATCAGTTGGGCATTATTAAATCCATCCAACGGCGTGGGCATCGTTATCAATTCAGATTGAAAAGACTCGTTACTAGTGCCAGACTCATCCACCACTTGAATGCCAGACTCACAGTGAACATTCTGTTGAATATCCTCCTCCTGGCCGTAGTGAATATTCTGTTTAATATTCTCCTCCTGTGGAATGTTCTCCCGCATATTCATGTTATAATCAGTATTCTGCAGAATATCCTCCTCCTGCTGAATATTCTCCTGCGTATTCATGCCATAGTACATATTCTGTGGCATATTCTCCACTTGCAGAATATTCTCCTGCATATTCATGCCATAGTCCTGTGGAATATTCATGCCGTAGTGAATATTCTGCTGAATATACTCCTCCCGTGGAATATCTCTGGCATGCTACAGTGAATATCTCCTCCTCCTGCATGTTCGTGCCATCTCCCACAATCTTTCGCTTCCTTGGCCTTGTAACTCGTGGGCCAAAGAAGAAGGGTTTCTTGGTTTTACCGTTGCCAGTTTTAGGGCAATTCCGACATGCCAATCTGGGTTGGTCTAGTGATTTATTGTTGAAGTAATTAAACACTGTGTCAGTTCCGTTACATTTAATACATATGGAACCATCGTACTTAAGATGAGCTTCTTCTCTTGCTTTTGCATATTCAGGGTCTTGAGCTTGCCTTTGTCCCCTTGTGAACGTTGGACTCTTTCTTGTCATGTCTTTAGTTACCCTAAATTAATTATCCCTAAATTACTCACTCATTTCATTTATACCCTTAACATTTTAAAAAGGTTAAAGATATCTAGTAGATTCTGGTTATGTTTAACTAAAATTAGGTTTAATTAAATAAGTTGCAAACTACAAAATATATATATTTAAATCATGAATACGTAGTATACGTAAAACGAGTAAAACTAGTTACAACTACAATATATACACACGCTTACGGAGTCCTTTATTTCCTCCTCCAAAAGCTCCACCTCAACCTCCTGAATAAGAAGCACACGTTCTCTCTCTCTCCACGCACACGCGCGCGCGCATGTTCTATTAGAGATTTATATAGTTGTGTATAAGCATCTGCATATGTATATGTATGGTGCGTGTGTGTACTAACCTTGTTTTCTGGAAGGTTCGCCATAGCTGTGAAGTCTTCGACCAATAAGATATCTATCGTTCCCCTTATCGCATTATGAACATCCATAAACAGCTGGTGACGCACCTATCAAACAAATGGTAAGACATCCATCATTACACAACACACACCACAGAGTATACATATACACATATGTACGTCTGTATGCATATTTACATAAGCAACGTATAGCTTACCTAACCAGCTGGTTATCAGCACTAAGGAGCCGGCCCAAGCGAACCTATACACTGCAGAGTTGATACATATACTAGTCTGTCTTTTAACTGTTGTAAAGGTATGGGAGCGTGTGTTTACGTACTGTGTGTGTGGCTGCGTTTGTTTTCTGGTATTATTGGTCTGTACACATACGCTAGTCTGTGTTTTAACTGTCGTGAAAGTATGGGAGCGTGTGTTTACGTACTGTGTGTGCGTGCGTGTGTGTTCTGGTACTCAAAGGACCAATTGTGCTGCGTGTGTGTTCTGGTACTCAAAGGACTAATTGTATACACCTGTGTTTAACTGTCATAAAGGTATGGGAGCGTGTGTTTACTGTGTTCTGGCAATAGTATTACACATACACTAGTCTGTGTTCTAACTGTCGTACAGGTATGGGGGCGTGTGTTTACGGACTGTCGTGTGTGTGTGTGTTCTCGATAGCATACACATACACTAGTCTGTGGTTTAAAGAGCAAAACTAGCTGTAATGGAAAAATGCTACGGAAATGGGAAAGTCTCTCTTCAAGCAGAACCACGTCAGGGAGATAGACAAGTCAGCTGAGGAGCTAGTCGGGGCCTACGAAGTAGAGACAGACTGTGTACCTGGACAGTGTTCGAGTTGTTCCGAGGAGAACCTGCGTCGGGCTGCATACAGGGAAGGAATGGCTAGCAACCACCTATACTGCCCGGCAACCCCGGACATGAGAAATGAAGGGCTGAAGCACTTTAGAATGCACTGGAGCCTCGGTGAGCCCGTGATTGTCCGAGGTGTTATGGAGAAAACCTCGGGGTTAAGCTGGGAACCGATGGTAATGTTTAGAGCAATGAGGGATAAAAGGAGGACCGACCAGGACACGGAGATTGTCAACGTGCTGGATTGTATCAACTGGAGCCAGGTAAAACACACACACACACAGACGCACATCTGCTCATGTATGTTTGCAGGTAGAAATAAACGTGCACCAGTTCTTTAAAGGTTACCAAGAAGGGCGGAGACAGTCGGACGGCCGGCCTGAGCTGCTCAAGCTGAAAGACTGGCCACCAGAGAGCATGTTTGATGAGAGGCTGCCTAGACACTCTGCAGAGTTTCTCAGCTTGCTTCCTTTCCCCGAGTATACACATCCAAAACAAGGTATACTCAATCTAGCTACCACGGTTCCCGAGGATGCTCTTAAGCCCGACCTTGGTCCAAGCTTATGCTCTATGTAAAGAGCTTGGTAGAGAACCAAGTTGCATTGTGATGTCTCCGATGCAGTTAGTTCTCTCTCTCTCTCTCTCTCTCTCTCTCTCACACACACACACACACACACACACACACACAAGTATAACCATTGTATGCAGGTGAACATATTGGTGCACACTTCAGAGATTAAGATGGATGAATGTGAGCAAGACGAAGCATTGTAATGAATTTATCCATGGTCACTTGCCTGTTGTTGAGGTTACTCTCTCTCTCTCTCTCTCTCTCTCTCTCTCTCTCACTCACACACACACACACACACAGTTTTCATACTGGTTACATTTTCAGGTTCTACATCCTATACATGACCAGACTCTATATCTTGATAAGAGGCACAACCTACAATTGAAAAAGTGAGTACATTATACTTTTCAGTATTAACATTATTTCAAATGACTTTTTCTTTTCATTTTTGTACAGAAGTAGAAGCATGGACCTTTGAACAGCATGTCGGAGAGGCAGTATTTATTCCTGCTGGTTGCCCCCATCAAGTTAGAAACTTGAAGGTATCTTTAACACACACAGGCACGCACGCACACACACACAAGACTAATAACTTGTGTATATCTACAGTCATGCATTAAGGTTGCCTTGGACTTTGTCTCACCGGAGAATTTGCACGAATGCATTCGTCTAACCGAGGAATTCCGTAAGCTTCCTAAGGGACATCCTGCTAAGGAAGACAAATTGGAGGTACATAAACACACACACACACACACACACACACATATATATATATATATATGGTAATGTATATATTTGTCGAACAGGTGAAGAGGCTGATAATACACGCGGCAACTCATACTGTGGACCTCCTAAAAAGCTTGAAGCAGTGACTGGAGAATATGCCGTCCTGTATTTATAAAACTTGTGAACTTGTGAACATATGAAATACAACAGTTGATTAGCATTCTCTCTCTCTCTCTAATAAAGTAACTTGCTAGGTAAAGCCATTATTGTTATTATATTTTATTTGAATTAAACCCATAAATTATTTTGAAGAGCAAGTGTGTGTGTGTGTGTGTCAAGGATGTTCTGAAGCCAACTTACGCATGTATGCATTTTACCGCGCAATGTTCCCCGGTAAATAACAGCGTGCGTGCGTGCGTGCGTGCGTGTGTGTGTTATGTATAAATTATATAATATAATTGAGTTTAACCTTAATGATTAAATTACTTAAGTCAAAATTAATTTAATAATTATAAGTTTCACTTAGTGAACGTGTGCACATATATATATATATATACACATAAGTTTCTAAATCTTGTATCACGAAATATTTTTTAATGGAAACACATGATTGCAATAATTTGAATTGCCCAAATGTATAGTATTGGAATTTTTGATTAATATATTCATTATAAAATAGAATTAATTTAATATAAATACACAGTTAAAATATAAATGGCATACTCCCATAATAGTATATAAAACATATACAATTATTTATAAGTTTCTAGTAAAAGAATCGTTTTACTAGAAACTTATAAATAATTTTATATTTAAATGAAATATCCATGTCTAAAATACTGCAGAATAAAACTTGATTTGTAACATTATTTTTGAAAACTAAATTTTTATTTAGTAAATGTATAAAATTTTGAATCAAAGCTGGTCGGATAACACATTCTAATTATACATTTGGGATTTAAATGATTATAAAGAAAAGTTTATATATAATTTACGATTGTTAAACTGTTTGTTAATTTTATATTTACAAATATATCATACATATACAACATATAGGAGTATATAAATTAAAATATAACAAGTCAAATCATAAATAAACAGAGAAAAATAATTAAAATAAAGTTATGTATAATTAAATTAATTTAAAAACTTTATATAATATTTCTAACAATGTTTAATATGCATATGTTATAGTCTGTGGTGTATGTGTGTGGATATATGTGTTATTTTTTGTATTGCTTTTGATGTTTAGCTGTTTTAGTAACAAAATGAATGTAAATTTGTTGACATTAGACACACATTCACACCACATTTACATTAGAAAGATAATTTAATAATAATGAATGAAATATTTAGATTGAAATGTTATATGAAGTCGATTTTTTTTAAAAAAAAATAGATTATATTTTTTTTAATTATATTAAAAAAATAAAAGATGTATTTATTAAATTGCAAAGATTTATACAAAATAGAATATAATAAAATTATATTTTCACTAAAAATTTGATAACATAATGAACATATTTATAAAAATAATTTGATAAATAACCCTTAATTAATAAATACACATACGTTGATTGTAATCTAAGTTTGACTTTTGAGTTGATAGACATGTTAAAATGACTTTGCAGAATCTTTTATATTAATAATAATTAATTAAATTTAATCAAATGATAACTATTAAAAGAGTTTAAAGATTTCTATGTCATTATTTAAATAATAAATGTATGTCACTATTCATTCAAATATAATGACATTTGTTTTTTACTCGTCAAGTATTATACCTATGTTTACAAATATATACGTCTATGTATGTATAAAGTTTATGTTGGTGACTTCATTGTTAAACATGTTATAAAAATTATAAAGAAAACATGTATTCATACACATGTAGTATGCATATGTATATTATACATGCAATAGATATGCATGCATAATGACATATGGGTGCTGATGTGTTAGTGCCACGGGTAGCATGTGTGCCACATTGCATGAGTAATATGAGTTTCTCCTTATAGAGTACATCCTCAACTATATACATTTCTTATCATATTTATATTCTATCTCTAATTTTAATAAACACGTTAGATAATGCGTGTTTATAGTTTCTAACACATTAAAATGTCATGAGCAGTATATTCTTTAGTTTTAAAAAAACCATAATTTCTTGACATGTGTTAATTAACACGTGTTAACATCCTATATTTTGTCATTTCCTTTTCATGGCGCAGAGGTAATTTTTTACGTTTTGGTAGTTGTTATTAATATATAAATTAAGTTTTTAGAGTGACTCATTAATAATAAATAATCCTTTGCATCCACTTTGATGAGAGGCTGCCTAGACACTCTGCAAGTTTCTCAGCTTGCTTCCTTTCCCCGAGTATACACATCCAAAACAAGGTATACTCAATCTAGCTACCACGGTTCCCGAGGATGCTCTTAAGCCCGACCTTGGTCCAAAGACATACATTGCTTATGGTCTACGTGCAGAGCTTGGTAGAGGTGACTCAGTAACCAAGTTGCATTTTACCACGCCATGTTGCCCGGTAAATAACAGCGTGCGTTCGTGCGTGTGTGTGTTGTTATGTATAAGTTATATAATATAATTGAGTTTAAACTTAATAGTTAAATTACTTAAGTCAAAATTAATTTAATAATTATAAGTTTCACTTAGTGAACGTGTGTACATGTATATATACACATAAGTCTCTAAATCTTGTATCACGAAATATTTTTTAATGGAAACACATGATTGGAATAATTTGAATTGCCCAAATGTATAGTGTTGGAATTTATTATTGATTAATATATTCATTAGAAAATAGAATTAATTTAATATAAATACACAGTTAAAATACAAATGGCATACTTCCAGAATAGTATATAAAACATATACATATCGTTTTACTAGAAACTTATAAATAAGTTTATATTTAAATGAAATATCCATGTCTAAAATTTGCATACTGCAGAATAAAACTCGATTTGTAACATTATATTTGAAAACTAAATTTTGATTTAGTAAATGTACAAAATTTTGAATCAAAGCTGGTCAGATAACACATTCTAATTATACATTTGGGATTTAAATGATTATAAAGAAAAGTTTATATATAATTTATGATTATTAAACTGTTTGTTAATTGAGATGGACACTTATATTTACAAATATATCATACATATACAACATATAAGAGTGTATAAATTAAAATATAACAAGTCAAATCATAAATAAACAGAGAAAAAATAATTAAAAGAAAGTTATGTATAATTAAAAATGGAACAAATTAATTTAAAAACTTTATTATAACAATGTTTAATATGCATACGTTATAGTCTGTGGTGTATGTGTGTGGATATATGTGTTATTTTGTGTATTGCTTTTGATGTTTAGCTGTTTTAGTAACAAAATGAATGTAAATTTGTTGACATTAGACACACATCACACCAGAGAGATAATTTAATAATAGTGAATGAAATATTTAGATTGAAATGTTATATGAAGTGGATTTAAAAAAAAAAAAATAGATTATATTTTTTAATGATGTATTTATGAAATTGCAAAGATTTATACAAAATAGAATATAATAAAATTATATTGTCACTAAATTTGATAACATAATGAACATATGTATAAAATAATTTATAAAATACCCTTAAATAATAAGTACACACATTCGTTGATTGTAATCATACTTTCACTTTTGAGTTGACAGACATGTTAAAATGACTTTGCAGAATCTTTTATATTAATAACAATTAATTAAATTAAATTAAATGATAACTAGTAAAAGAGTTTAAAGATTTCTATGTCATTATCTAAAATAATAAATGTGTATCACTATTCATTCAAATATAATGACATTTTTTTTAAATATGATTATAACAAATGTCATTTTATATTTAAATGGGATTATAATAAATGCATTTTTATTTAAATGAGAAAGTCAGATTGCAAAGCGGCATGATTATATTTATTTGTTTATTTAAATAATAATAAATGTCATGTCAATTTAAATGAGAATTAAACCAAGTAACTATTTATTTAAATATAAATGAAGGAATTAAAGTAAAAGGAAAAAGGGAAAAATCTAAAATTGATTTTTTGTTGTGACAAAGTCCTTGAGTACCCTAATTTCACGTTTAGTTCTAAAATTTGTGTTAAATGCCTAATAAAAGAGCTATTATTATTAATAAAATTTTTTAAAAAAAATTAGAAGCACATTATAATATAACTTATTTAAAAATACATTAAATCAGTCTTAAAATCACTTTGCTTGTATCCAAGAACAAAATCAAATTATTTCAGTGAATGAAATCAATATAAATTACTTTTGTAATTTATATTAATTTTATTTTAATTATTTAATTAATATAGACTGTCAGATGTTATTCATGTCTTATATACTCAGACTCTTAACTATAATTGTTGATGAGTATGTTTTCTAAACTATGTAGTTCACAATAGATTTTTTGATTATTTTGGTAAATTATTTTAAAGATAATAAATAATTTGGTACATTGTATGCAATACAATGTATTAGTATGTATATTTTGTACATCTTTAATATAGGAATATACATGGAATGTACACATGATTAAAAAATAAAAATTGTATATTAATCAAACAAAAATAATTTAATCATCAAGTCACTTGTTACTCGTAAAGTATTACAACTCTGTTTACAAATATATACGTATGTGTGTATAAAGTTTATGTTAGTGAGTTCATAGTTAAACATGTTATAAAAATTATAAACAAAACATGTATTCATACACATGCATGTTGTAAAGTAGCACATATGTATATATTATATGTAATATATATACATGTATAATGACATATGTGGTGATATACATGAGTAGCATGTGTGCCACATGGCAAGGGGACCCACCGTATAAATGGGTTTTTCCTTATAGAGTACATCATTAGTTTTAACATTTCTTTTTCTTATCATACTTACATTGTAACTCTAATGTGCTAACGTTAGCATATCAGCTAATGTGTGTTTATGTGTTTACTATTTTTAACACACAGAGTGTCATGAGTTCCAAAAACTATTAAAAAACTACTTGATTTTCTAGTATATTCTTTGGTTTTAAACAAAACTGTAATTTTTGGACTGACACGTTATATAACATTGTAACGTGTGATGATGTAAGTATGTTTTTTATTCCTTCATTGGTAAAGAAGTTTGATACTCTTGTCTCTTTCTTTATTTTATTTTTTCCATTTCTTTTTCATGGTGGATATGGTTCATAATATCCATTTTTTTATTTTATTTTCCATTTCCTTTTCAGGATCATTTTCAAAGGTCAAGGTTTACTTTATTGTCAATGTCTGTGTAATCCTCTAGGTCTTGCACATGTTCTTATTCATGAAGTAAAAAAAAGAAGTAGAATCATAATAAAATAAATCAAAATAATGCAGTTGGTGTTCATTATTAGGCATGTTAAAACCTATGACATGTATGATGCACTTGTAACATTTATCTAGATTGGTGACCACCACACCTAGGTTGAAGGTCACGTTTGCCAAAGTTGTTCTTATGGTTGTTATGGACTTTAATGATGAGGTGATAATGATAACGCCTCAAGAGGGTCTATTATGGGAGTAATTGTAAGAGATTATGTGTATTAGAGATTTCATCATATGTTTCTTTTAGTATTGCATGTTCGACATGATTATTTAATTTTCACTTTTTTTTTGTACAAGTGTATAGCATTTCAATATACATCTTCGATAATTAAATCTTTAATTGAACAATGTTATTTACTTTTAACATATTTCAATAAAGTCTTGTTCAACTTATATCATAATGGACAATCTTGTGCAATGTTTTTATATAAACATCAATAACATTGGTTCTTAACGATGATTTTAAATTTGCTTTCGATTCACTCTTTTAACATTATTTTAGATTACAATTGTTTAAAGAAGTTTAAAAGGGCCTATGATGTTTATCACTCTTATATTTTTAAATTTTCCACAATTAAATGCAATTGATTTTTTTACCCCTAGAAATGTTTAATATTGTATACCTCCCACATATTATGCTAATGGTTCCACTTATAAAGATTTTTATTATTTATAAATAGTAAACCCTAATTTTAATAATATATTATATATATATATATAATATATATATATATATTAATAACTTATATAATGAAAAGATATTCATAAATTAAATAATATAAGATTAAATTTATATATCTGATTTAATTCAAAATCACTATATAAATTATTTTGAAATTTGTTGATTTAGACCATTATGAATGACCTAAATCACGATCTAAATTAAAATTGTTAATTGTTTTTTTAGTAGATGCCATATGTTCTTATATCCGATCCACTATCGGAATACATGCATAATGTATTAAGCATCTTACGTGTGAGTATGCAAATTTGTGTTATCTTATGTTATACACACACATTAATTTTTGCGGCATTTTTCTGTCTGAATGTGTATATTTTTGTATTTGTTTATTTGTGTAAACATGTATATATTTTTTTTAATGCCCTTTTCTTTACAAAAGTTATGTATACGATAGTCAAATTAACTACACATACATACAAACATATGTGTGTGGATGTACATGCATGGTGTGTGTGTTATGATATAATGTATGTGTGTACAAACAGGCACACACATGCAAGCATTCCATACATACACGTTCTATGTAAACACTGTGTGTGTGAGTGAGCAACTCAGAGTAAGCAAATATTTAAGCGTAGTACAATATTAAAAAATTAGTTGTATACATTTGTATATTAGTATAAATCAGGTTTACATGTATAAAGACATAGTAATTAATATATTTCGTTTTAATTATTAAAAGTTGCATAAACATTATTAACTATGGGTGTTTCACACATTGTGTAATAAGGATTGACACAAGTATTTGATAGTAAATTCATATTTCAATCGACTATTTAATATGATAATTTAGTTAAAGTTATTTTACTTATATAATTGATGAGAAAGATTCATAAGGTTTAAGAAATGGTAATATATATGTAAGAAAATATAATTGTTTATAGAATTATAAATAACCTAAAAAGTTTTGAAAGATGATTAAGCACTGCAATAAAATACAAAAAGTTAAATTCCACTTAAAAGGGTGAAAATAATATTTGAAACAATTATATATTATTATAATTCCAAATTGAAGATATTAATGTATTTCCAAATAAAAAACGTTTGGTGATTAAATATTATTTTATATTTGAATCAAATTTGAAAGAAGAGTTACATGAATCATATATTAAATGTAAGATAAATTATAGCAATGAATTATTATTAATTAATTATAAAATATTGATGGTATCTTCTTTGTTTTTTATGTTAAGCTTACTTGATGAGCTAATAAGGTTAAAATACATATTAGGGGTTAAGTTCGATTTAATCCTAAACATTCTACTATTAATTAGTTAATATTTAAGTAATAATAATAATTTTTATTTGTTATTTTATTAATTTTTTAAAAGATATATGATGTAACTCAATAAGTACCATGTGCTTTACAGTTGATAGCGAAGTTGTATTATATAGTCACTACTTATGTCATTAATTGAAAACAATATTTAAATATACTTATTAACTTAAGAGTTAATATTACGAATGCTCAATATTTTTAACTTTATTTGGTTTATATATTAATCAATTGAAGTGTTGATTAAGGTGAGAAGAGAGTGTGTAATCCTCATTTAAAGCAATATGTAATATTATTAATTTTAAATGACAAAGATGTGGCACATACACGAGTTAGTATGCAAAAACATTTAAATTTTTTTAAAAAAATTTTGTGATGAATGAATTAAAAATAAATATTAAAATACAAAGTTTGTTTAAACCATAACAGAAATTTATTTTTTCGAAATAAAAAAAAAACTTTATTAAATTAATATTTATAAATACTTGGATATGAGCTTTTCAAAGCATAAAGAAATTGTATAAATTATAGATTTTAAAAAGTTTAAGAAGTTTTTTATATTGTATAATGTTTTGGTACCGGCACAAATATAAAATTTACCACACTTATTAAAGTTCTAATTGTTCATGTTTTCTATATAATGTAGAAATGTGAAAACCTTAAGTAAGTGATAAATATAGTAAAATTAATAGTTTACAATATTAGGTTGTTTTTAAGTATTACAAGTGAAATAGTGTTTCATATCATATATTATGATATAAAATTTGAAAGTTTAAATTTGTTATGTATTATGTTCAAATTAATAATTATATTATTGAATAATCTTCAATTGTTATTTTAAAATCACTTGTCGAACCCTAACATTTAGTAAGAACGTAAATAAAATAATGTATATAATAGATGTACCTTTAGAAAGTAAATTTTAAAACTTGTTCAAAATTAAAAATGGTAATTTTAATTTATATTAAAAAATAGTTTTAAGAAAATGCATGGAATGAGCTTATAAGTAAAAAAAAAAATTATTATAAAAATATTTATGCTCTTACAATAATATTTAATAACATCAAAACTTTAAAATGTGGTAAGAAAAATATTATTATAATACAAACAAGCTCTCATTCATTGCAAATAAAAATTAGATAATATATTATGAATGTATTAAAAGAAAAACGATTGTGTACATTATGTAAATTTAAAAAAGTGAAAGCTAAAACATTCAGTTTATATAATTAAGCAACAAAGATTTATAAAATTGTTTTATTTTACATTTTCTTTAAAAATGTTTCTTACATGAAAACTTTGTTAGTTTTATCTAAAATATTTAAAAAATAAAATATATATATATAATAAGAGTAAAAACATTAATATGATTTAATCTTTAAATTATGATCAAATATGGATTTATCCTTTGTAAAGAGGGTTTTTTAATGTCATTATATCTTTTATTATAATAAGTCTAGTGAGTAATATTTAATTAATTAAAAAATACAAAAAAAGTATGGAATAAAATATCTATTTAAAAAAAAATTATATAGATGAAATGAAGGCCTTTTATATCCTTCAAATGTATATAAATTTAATAAGGTTATGAGACCTAACCTTCCTTAAGCAGATGCCTAAGGCTTAGCACCGTAATAAGAACACAAGCACGCCTACTTACTTAATTATCAATTAAAATAAAAGAAATTATTTATTCTCCCATGAGTTTAGTTTTTCACTTGCTAGTTATTTATAATTTATAATCTACATGGCACCTACGTGGCACCCTATGTGATGCTTACATGGCTTTTTCAGTGGTAACCTAATAACCAGGCAATTTTGCTTGGTTGTATGACTACCAAACATAATTGAATGACATGTGTATCAAGATTAACGAATTAGGTTTTTTTTTTTTTTTTTAAACTTTCAATGTAAAACGGATAAATTAGAACTTTAAAATAAAGAGCGAACATAAGATTCAACAAAATATCACTCATTTACATGTAAGAATATTATCTATATATATAGATACACACACTATTTGAATATACTTATTTTACAAAAAGAACATAAGTTATTTATTACAAATAATATACAGATCTTTGAAGAGTCTTTTTTATATGTCATAAACATGTGTATGTGTCTTTTTTGTTTTTGTTTCATTCATACTCGGCATGTATTAATATAAATGATGTAAGTATTGTAAGAATGCACAATAATATATAGATTTTTTCACATATATAAACTAATGTTATATATGTATATATATTTAAATTTAAATATATATATATGAGAGATTTCTTTATAAGTATAATCATTAAATAATCAAAATAAACAATTCTTATGTATAAATAAGCATACATATATATGTACAAGAGTATAATATTATATATGTACTATATTTATACATATAATATATCATATATGGAGTATGTAATAACTGAAAGATCTATCTCTCTCTCAACACACTCACATGTTTGTGTGTATAATATATATATATATAGATATATGTGTGTGTACATTGTTATACACACATATATATAGTAAACTATAATTAATGATTCTATATAAGAAAATAACAATGAAAAGTTGGAGTTTTAATATATTTTTTTAATTAAAAATACTGAGTAGGTGCACATTTATTACATATGTACGTGTAATATATATATATATATATGTAAAAACCCTCTTTATAGTAACTGATTAAATAAAAATTATACATTGTTAATTTATTTTTTAATTCAATTAACCACTCTGAAGGAAAACCACAATGGTAGTAATAATTAATGACATGGTATTATTTTAATTTACCACCGGCCAAATAACCACCCGCTAGTGGAAAGTGGGCTTTATTGAAATATGTAAACATATTTGTTTATAGAACATATAATATTTATTATTTTATAGCTCTTAAATATAACATATATAAATGATGTAATACATGTCAACATTAAAAATACATAGAATAGCTTAATATTTTAAAAAGCATTTTAAAAACTTTAACTATATTTTCACATTATACATAATTTATCATGGGTTATTTCAGTCATTTAATGGACACCAATAAGGAATAAAATATGTAAATATATATTACTACATGAGTCATGAAATCATGCATACTTTAATGTATAATCATTGCATATGTATTAATTATAATTATATAAAAAATATGTGTGTGACAGTATATATAGATGATAATTATTTGATTTTGTAAAATTGTAATGATTTAATATTTTAAATAACATAAATCTTTCACGAGAGAAAATTTGCAAAGTCAAAAGTAAATTCATTAAAAAGATTTAAAATTATTTTAAAAAATTAAAATTATAATTAAGAACAATAATTTTAATTATATTACTTTGAATACTTACAAATATATACATGCACACATATGAAATTATATTTTACCATTTGAAATTTTAATATGATATACATGTATCTTTTACATATGTTGTATATATATAAATTTTATTTTAAACTTTATGAGCTTTTAAATGATGATATATTTTAATGATATACTTAATTTCCATTTTTAAATGAAGGTCAAAATTAAAATAAAATGTAAACAATTTTTAAAAAAAACATGTGTTCATCTCATTTTATTTAAATATGTAAATTTACTACCAATAATAAATATATTTTAATAAAATTTTATTAAACAAAAATAAGTTTATTATGGAAATAAAGTAAAAACTATATATTATACTATAAAAGTAATACATATTTCTTCTTCATAAATTTATGTTAAGAATTATAATTGAAGTTATAAATTAATGATTATAATATGTAAGTTTAATCATGCTTATAAATGACAATGTTTTATTTGAATTTTTATTTTTTTTTTATTTTTTTATTTTATTTTTTTTGTTATTGGAGATTATATGTATGTGCACACATTTTTAATATATGTTCCTTATAAGATGATTCTTATTCTTATAAAATGTTTTACTTCATAAATTAATATAATAAAATTTAAAAGAATAATTTTTTTTAAAAATGTAAGTTTGAAGATAATGCCACATTAAGGGATTTTTATTTTTATTTTTATTGAAGCTTTATTTTTTTTTTAGTACTTAGAGTTGTTAATATTGAAAATAATGATTATTAGATATGGTTTCTTTAAATGTTAAAAACACAATTAATAGTCATGAGAATGTTAATATTTTTCTTAAATAAATAAAAAAGTGTTATAAAAGGTGTTGAGGGTGTTTTTAAATAAATTCCTCGTAATTTTTATATGATTTATTTAATAAAGAAATATTAATTAAATTCAAAAGTGTCAAGCTTGCTTATTTATTTAAAAACTGTTTGTAATATTTTCCCATTAACTTTTAATAATTATAAAGCTATATGTGAGATTTGTGATTTTTTTTTATTTTTTATTTTTGTAATTGATTAAGGTTTATAATATATAAAATATAGGAAAATTTTTATTTATACATTCGAAATTTATCATATTTACATATATATCCCTAGAAGTATTATATTTATGTATACACCCCTATATCTACCCTTCAAAAATTTTAATTATAAACATAAATTAAAAAATATACACTTTTAAAATAAAAATATTAACTAAAAATATATTTTTAATTCATATATATTGCAAATGAAATAATTGAAGTTTATTAAGTGTTAAATGTGAAAAAATGTCATAGTAAAAAATGGAATATTTTAAAAATAATTATATTATATTGTGATATATATGTTTAATAAGTTGTATTTTGGACCTAAATATAGTAATATATGAATTAATTATAATATTTTATTTTTTTTAATTTAATTAAATTTTTATTTTTAAATTTATGAAGTTTTAAATTCAAGTTTCATGGGTATATATGTAAATATAAATTTTAATTAAAATTAGTTTATTCATAATATTTCAATTTAAAATCATAAACATATATAAAAATATGTTAACATTGTTATTTTAAAAGTTAAAATATTATAATTGAAGTTTTTCAAAAGTATATATGTAAATTTAAAACTTTTACAAGGGTATATACGTAAATATGAAACTTTTAGGGGTATATATGTAAATATGATAAATTTTAAGGGTATAAATATAATTTTTCCAAATAGGGCAAATACATTTTAAACTTTTATTTTATCAATTTATTTGTACACAAAATAAAATAAAATTTACACACCCACTCACTTTCTTTGTTTGTTTTACAGTTTCTAACATTTTTATGGTTAATTTATTTAACAATGCTATGCACTATAATTTTGTGGTACTAAGGATTGCTGACATTTAATAATGTTTTAGAGTAAAGAGCATTTTTAAAAGATATTGGAATATAGCTTATTCATTAACATTATCAAATAGCTAAAATAAATTAATAATTAAATAAAAAAGTAACTTATAGTTGTCAAGCAGTGGCAGCTACAGTCATAGTATACAATATATCATTAAGTTTAAGTTTGCGTATA
This sequence comes from Selaginella tamariscina, assembly GCA_003024785.1. Classification (NCBI taxonomy): domain Eukaryota; kingdom Viridiplantae; phylum Streptophyta; class Lycopodiopsida; order Selaginellales; family Selaginellaceae; genus Selaginella; species Selaginella tamariscina. The sequence continues at coordinate 29,358 of PUQB01001036.1, forward strand.
CTTAATATATAGTAATATGTGTCTCTCTCTCTCTCTCTCTCTCTCTCTCTATATATATATATATATATATATAACATGCGGTCGTCACACAGTGTTATGTATCACACACACACATGACAGTTATACAAATAAATAAAGGATAAGTTAAAATCATTAACTTTTTGTTTAATGGTCATGTGCTCTTTTAAAATTTGATATGGTTTAACTTTTAAAGATTGTTTTTTAATAAATAGAATATGTTGTCCACGGATGCCTAAATCATATCAATTATTTACTGTAAGTTAAACTATTTATTTAAGAAATTTATAAATAAATAAATAAATCACGCATACACATATATATCGTATCTAGAAATTTAAATTTATTTGTACAGAAAAAAGGAACAATACAATATAATAGTTTTATTACATACTACTTTTCATACTAAATGGAGTTTATACATGTGTATATGTTAAACCAGCAAATCATGTTTTCTTTTTTATTTTTAATAACATGTTTAACGATTAAGCACCAACATAAATTTTATACACACACACAAGTGTAATAGTTTACAAGTCATTCAAGCACTATTTCATTTGTTTAATAGATAGTTTTTACTTTTTAATTATAGTATAAACATGTGTACATTCTGTGTATATTCCTATATTAAAGATGTATATACAAAACATACATACTAATACATTGTATGCATACATACATGATACATGTGTTTGTGTGTTTGGGGGGGGGGGTATACATATTTAAATATAAAACACATGGACACATATATATGTATATGTTTTATTTTTAGGTAGAGTTCCCACATCATTAACAAAATATACCATGTGATCATTGTCTGCATAGTCATCACTAAACTTTGAAGAACACTTGCATTATGCCAATGCATATCCTTCAGATCTGTTATTAAGGCTTGATAAATAAGTATAATTTATATCAACTACAGTTTATTATATGATAATTGATTTGAATATTCATCAAAATGTGTTATATATAAGTAATTAAATAAATCGTATTTTTTATATGCACACACATACATGTCTCTTCAATCTCATGTTAATTAAAATTAAAACATAAAATAAATCAGTTTTTAGAGAATAAATGATCACGATCGTTACGCTTTAAACAGTTTAAATTCATATTAAAATAATAAATTACTAATACTTTAGTAATTTAAAAAAATAAAATCTAATGATATAACATCATATTAACATTATCAATGTTGTGTGTGTGTGTTGTGCATGTTATGTATATATGAAGTTAATATCATTCACAACTAACACATGATACTTTGTAAGTAACTTGTGATGAATGATAAAATATAAATATTAAATATTTATAAATTAAATGTATTTCTTTATCACTTTCCTTTTAAAAAATATAATGGTCCAGTCTTTAGTTTGTTTATTATAATATTTTTTTTAATTTATTAAACAATTAAATTATGTGCATGCAAAAAAATTATACTATATTGTCCATATGTAAATATTAATCAACTTAATACCAGTCAATGAAAATTAATATATAACAATTACATTTTAAAATTTGTTATATATATATATATATACACCCCTTAAAGTTTTAAAATTACAAATTTGTCCTTGTAATATTTTAATATTTATAATTATATCTCTACATTAAAAATTTGTAAATTTATATGTATACCTCTTAAAAGTTTTAAATTACAAATTTGTATGAAATTTGAATATTTACAATTGTACCTTACATTAAAAAATATGAAACTACATTAGAAAGTATGTAAATACAATAAAATTTTATATTATTTCAAATTGTTTACCATACAATATCTTAAATTGTTTGTATACATATTCTTTTGTAATTAGTGATCTTATAATAATAATAATTAATTTTTAGTTAGTACATGATTTACTTTAAATATTTTAATCATTTTGATAAAATGTGATTATAGTTAAACTACTTAAGGTCAATTATACTATTGTATATGTACATAATAAATAACATGGATGTATATAAGTTTACGTTCTTTTATAAAATAATTTTTATTATATAAGCACATAAAATCTTAATTTTTATTATTTAAAGTAAGAATATGTATTTAAGCTTATATCCACAACACGAATTTATTTAAATTTCGAATATAATGACTATGACTAATTGCTTTTCACATAATATTTTATTTAAGTTATTTTTATTCAATATTTTCTTAAGTTTGTTATTCTTTAAACTTACATTGACGTGATATTTTTTTGCATATGTACTAATTATAATTGTATAAGGTATATAATAAAATATGTATGTGACAGTATATGCGGATGATAATTGTTTAATTTATAAACTTGTAATGATTTAATAGTTTAAATGACATAAAAGTTTTTAATAGTTTTTCATGTTATTATTATTATTATTATTATTATATACATATTGTGTCTGTATATATGTGTATGCGTGATTTATTTATTTTTTATAAATTTCTTAATGAAATAGTTTAACTTACGGCAGAAGTTTTAACAAATAAATTGATATGATTCAGGCATCTGTGGACAACATATTCTATTTATAAAAAAACAATATTTAAAAATTAAACCATATCAAATTTTAAAAAAGCACATGACCATTAAATCAAAAGTTAGTGATTTTAATTATCTTTATTTATTTATTTGTATAACTGTCATGTGTGTGTATATGTGATAAATAACACTGTGATGATTGAGCTTGTACATTAGTGTGTGTAGACACAGACACACACATATATTACTATATATTAAGTATACACAAACTTAAAGTTAATGATATATGTATACTATAACTATAGCTGCCACTACTTGACAACTATAAGCTATTTTTTCATTTAATTATAAAATTAATTTATTTTAGCTATTTGATAATGTAATAAATAAGGTATATCCTAATATTTTTAAAATGATATTTAAACATTATTAAATATCAGCAGTCCTCAATACCACAAATTATACTTTTGATTAACGTGCATAGTATTGTTAAAATAAATCTAAACTATAGAAATGTAAACTGTAAAGAAAGTGACGTGGGCCTTAAATTATTATTTGTGTATAAATAAATCGATAAAATAAAAATTTAAGAAAATAAGACAAGGTTTTCATTTGTATTACATAATATTCAATTTAAATAATTTTTAATGTATAAAAGACGAAAGTTACATATATATCCGATTCTTAAAATATTACTAAAAGCACGATTTCATATTATTATTATTATTATATTACATTGTGTTGTGAAGATTAACAATATTTGTATGTATCTCTCTCTCTCTCTACATATATATATATATATATATATATATATATATAATATATATATATATATATATATATAATATATATAATATATATTATATATATATATATATTATATCTGTGTGTGTGCGTGCATGTATAATGTTTGTAAAGCTAAGTCAAGCATATTGAGGTGGAGATATACGTGTATACATTTGCATGTACACACACATGCACACGCAAGCATTCCATACATACACACTATATACACACACACACGTGTGTGTGTGTGTGAGCAATTAAGAATAAGTAAAAAAACATAAGTAATAACAATAAAGTGTGTTGTACATACGTATGTTAGTATAAATCTGTACAGAGACATATGCTTGACATATATACAGCCCGGCTTGTATTAGTTGTAATTAATTAAATTAATTCATATCCTTAAAGATATGAAAAGTATTAAAATAATTAAATAAATAATAAATATATAAGCTTGACAACTATAAGTTTTTTTCATATAATTATAAAATTAATTTTTTAACTATTTGATAACGTAAATAAATAAGGTATATCTTAATATCTGCTCTTAATTAAACAAGACGATTCATTTCAATGTATGAGCACCACAATTGGTATGTGTCCAGTATGAAATCCGTGCTATAAAACAGCATTTCACCAAAAATATATTATATTTATTATACTACATATTATATTATAATAATATTATAACCATTAAACCATGACTTTTAATTATATTATATATAGTATTAAGAAATATTAAAAATTATTAAAAAAAAAAACAAAAAGAAAAGAAAGAGATGGTTTGAACATTTGCTGTATACGTAGAAACAACATTTTAAATACGTGCACTGTGTAGAAACGCACGTGGGTGTGCACGTGGACCAATACCTTACATTTAATTTTTATGTAAAAAATAAAAGTTTAACAAAATTGTTATATATTTAAGGCAAAGTTTTAATTTATATTACATAGAGTATAACTTTTAAATATTCAATTTCATTACTTTTTAATATGTTATAGTAAAGGAACACGGACTTCGCACCTAGTATATGCTTGGTATATACCTAGCATAAGGAATATACCAAAATGATTCTTAGAATAACCTTAGTATATACTAAAAGCAGGTTGAAGAACAAGGGAAGCTTTGTATGTGTTTTAATTGTTAAATCAATTCTGTTTCACACCTCAGACAGCCAGCGAGGTGAAGAATCTTTAGTTATTCCCAGGAATCTTTGCAAATAGACTGGTTGTATTCACAATGCGGATCGTATAGAGCAGAAAAAAGCTTGAATTTTATTTATTTATATTTATATTTCATATTTTATTTGATTTTTGAGCATGGGTTCTTTGTACATGGAAGATTAAAATGAATCTATACATATCGGGATGCAATGTGCGTATTGTCAAAGTCATTGTAATATACGGGGAGATGTGTGGCTTGCTTGTTGTTTATATATATATGTTGTATGATAATTTAATTTACGATTATACATACATACACATACATGTGCGTGTGTGTGTGTTGGAAAGGAGAGCGTATCTATCTTGTTTATTTATTTATTTATATATATTATTCATGAATTGCTGCCACAGTTCGTCATCAAAATCCAACGGCACCAATTCGTCAACAAAATCCAACGGCACCGGTTCCACATCATCCAACGGCATCTGCATCATCAGCTCCATCAGTTGGGCATTATTAAATCCATCCAACGGCGTGGGCATCGTTATCAATTCAGATTGAAAAGACTCGTTACTAGTGCCAGACTCATCCACCACTTGAATGCCAGACTCACAGTGAACATTCTGTTGAATATCCTCCTCCTGGCCGTAGTGAATATTCTGTTCAATATTCTCCTCCTGTGGAATGTTCTCCCGCATATTCATGTTATAATCAGTATTCTGCAGAATATCCTCCTCCTGCTGAATATTCTCCTGCATATTCATGCCATAGTACATATTCTGTGGCATATTCTCCACTTGCAGAATATTCTCCTGCATATTCATGCCATAGTCCTGTGGAATATTCATGCCGTAGTGAATATTCTGCTGAATATACTCCTCCCGTGGAATATTCTCTGGCATTAGAATATTCTCCTCCTCCTGCATGTTCGTGCCATCTCCCACAATCTTTCGCTTCCTTGGCCTTGTAACTCGTGGGCCAAAGAAGAAGGGTTTCTTGGTTTTACCGTTGCCAGTTTTAGGGCAATTCCGACATGCCAATCTGGGTTGGTCTAGTGATTTATTGTTGAAGTAATTAAACACTGTGTCAGTTCCGTTACATTTAATACATATGGAACCATCGTACTTAAGATGAGCTTCTTCTCTTGCTTTTGCATATTCAGGGTCTTGAGCTTGCCTTTGTCCCCTTGTGAACGTTGGACTCTTTCTTGTCATGTCTTTAGTTACCCTAAATTAATTATCCCTAAATTACTCACTCATTTCATTTATACCCTTAACATTTTAAAAAGGTTAAAGATATCTAGTAGATTCTGGTTATGTTTAACTAAAATTAGGTTTAATTAAATAAGTTGCAAACTAAATATATAAATCATGAATACGTAGTATACGTAAAACGAGTAAAACTAGTTACAACTACAATATATACACACGCTTACGGAGTCCTTTATTTCCTCCTCCAAAAGCTCCACCTCAACCTCCTGAATAAGAAGCACACGTTCTCTCTCTCACACGCACACGCGCGCGCGCATGTTCTATTAGAGATTTATATAGTTGTGTATAAGCATCTGCATATGTATGTGTATGGTGCGTGTGTGTACTAACCTTGTTTTCTGGAAGGTTCGCCATAGCTGTGAAGTCTTCGACCAATAAGATATCTATCGTTCCCCTTATCGCATTATGAACATCCATAAACAGCTGGTGAAGCTTTCTCGCACCTATCAAACAAATGGTAAGACATCCATCATTACACAACACACACACAGAGTATACATATACACATATGTACGTCTGTATGCGTATTTACATAAGCAACGTATAGCTTACCTAACCAGCTGGTTATCAGCACTAAGGAGCCGGCCCAAGCGAACCTATACACTGCAGAGTTGATACATATACTAGTCTGTCTTTTAACTGTTGTAAAGGTATGGGAGCGTGTGTTTACACTGTGTGTGTGGCTGCGTTTGTTTTCTGGTATTATTGGTCTGTACACATACGCTAGTCTGTGTTTTAACTGTCGTGAAAGTATGGGAGCGTGTGTTTACGTACTGTGTGCGTGTGTGTTCTGGTACTCAAAGGACTAATTGTATACACCTGTGTTTAACTGTCGTAAAGGTATGGGAGCGTGTGTTTACTGTGTTCTGGTAATAGTATTACACATACACTAGTCTGTGTTCTAACTGTCGTACAGGTATGGGGGCGTGTGTTTACGGACTGTCGTGTGTGTGTGTGTGTGTTCTCGATAGCATACACATACACTAGTCTGTTGTTTAACGAGCAAAACTAGCTGTAATGGAAAAATGCTACGGAAATGGGAAAGTCTCTCTTCAAGCAGAACCACGTCAGGGAGATAGACAAGTCAGCTGAGGAGCTAGTCGGGGCCTACGAAGTAGAGACAGACTGTGTACCTGGACAGTGTTCGAGTTGTTCCGAGGAGAACCTGCGTCGGGCTGCATACAGGGAAGGAATGGCTAGCAACCACCTATACTGCCCGGCATGAGAAATGAAGGGCTGAAGCACTTTAGAATGCACTGGAGCCTCGGTGAGCCCGTGATTGTCCGAGGTGTTATGGAGAAAGCCTCGGGAACCGATGGTAATGTTTAGAGCAATGAGGGATAAAAGGAGGACCGACCAGGACACGGAGATTGTCAACGTGCTGGATTGTATCAACTGGAGCCAGGTAAAACACACACACCACACACACGCACATCTGCTCATGTATGTTTGCAGGTAGAAATAAACGTGCACCAGTTCTTTAAAGGTTACCAAGAAGGCGGAGACAGTCGGACGGGCCTGAGCTGCTCAAGCTGAAAGACTGGCCACCAGAGGCATGTTTGATGAGAGGCTGCCTAGACACTCTGCAGAGTTTCTCAGCTTGCTTCCTTTCCCCGAGTATACACATCCAAAACAAGGTATACTCAATCTAGCTACCACGGTTCCCGAGGATGCTCTTAAGCCCGACCTTGGTCCAAAGACATACATTGCTTATGGTCTACGTGCAGAGCTTGGTAGAGGTGACTCAGTAACCAAGTTGCATTTTACCACGCCATGTTGCCCGGTAAATAACAGCGTGCGTTCGTGCGTGTGTGTGTTGTTATGTATAAGTTATATAATATAATTGAGTTTAAACTTAATAGTTAAATTACTTAAGTCAAAATTAATTTAATAATTATAAGTTTCACTTAGTGAACGTGTGTACATGTATATATACACATAAGTCTCTAAATCTTGTATCACGAAATATTTTTTAATGGAAACACATGATTGGAATAATTTGAATTGCCCAAATGTATAGTGTTGGAATTTATTATTGAATATATTCATTAGAAAATAGAATTAATTTAATATAAATACACAGTTAAAATACAAATGGCATACTTCCAGAATAGTATATAAACATATACATATCGTTTTACTAGAAACTTATAAATAAGTTTATATTTAAATGAAATATCCATGTCTAAAATTTGCATACTGCAGAATAAAACTCGATTTGTAACATTATATTTGAAAACTAAATTTTGATTTAGTAAATGTACAAAATTTTGAATCAAAGCTGGTCAGATAACACATTCTAATTATACATTTGGGATTTAAATGATTATAAAGAAAAGTTTATATATAATTTATGATTATTAAACTGTTTGTTAATTGAGATGGACACTTATATTTACAAATATATCATACATATACAACATATAAGAGTGTATAAATTAAAATATAACAAGTCAAATCATAAATAAACAGAGAAAAAATAATTAAAAGAAAGTTATGTATAATTAAAAATGGAACAAATTAATTTAAAAACTTTATTATAACAATGTTTAATATGCATACGTTATAGTCTGTGGTGTATGTGTGTGGATATATGTGTTATTTTGTGTATTGCTTTTGATGTTTAGCTGTTTTAGTAACAAAATGAATGTAAATTTGTTGACATTAGACACACATCACACCAGAGAGATAATTTAATAATAGTGAATGAAATATTTAGATTGAAATGTTATATGAAGTGGATTTAAAAAAAAAAAATAGATTATATTTTTTAATGATGTATTTATGAAATTGCAAAGATTTATACAAAATAGAATATAATAAAATTATATTGTCACTAAATTTGATAACATAATGAACATATGTATAAAAATAATTTATAAAATACCCTTAAATAATAAGTACACACATTCGTTGATTGTAATCATACTTTCACTTTTGAGTTGACAGACATGTTAAAATGACTTTGCAGAATCTTTTATATTAATAACAATTAATTAAATTAAATTAAATGATAACTAGTAAAAGAGTTTAAAGATTTCTATGTCATTATCTAAAATAATAAATGTGTATCACTATTCATTCAAATATAATGACATTTGTTTTTTAAATATGATTATAACAAATGTCATTTTATATTTAAATGGGATTATAATAAATGCATTTTTATTTAAATGAGAAAGTCAGATTGCAAAGCGGCATGATTATATTTATTTGTTTATTTAAATAATAATAAATGTCATGTCAATTTAAATGAGAATTAAACCAAGTAACTATTTATTTAAATATAAATGAAGGAATTAAAGTAAAAGGAAAAAGGGAAAAATCTAAAATTGATTTTTTGTTGTGACAAAGTCCTTGAGTACCCTAATTTCACGTTTAGTTCTAAAATTTGTGTTAAATGCCTAATAAAAGAGCTATTATTATTAATAAAATTTTTTAAAAAAAATTAGAAGCACATTATAATATAACTTATTTAAAAATACATTAAATCAGTCTTAAAATCACTTTGCTTGTATCCAAGAACAAAATCAAATTATTTCAGTGAATGAAATCAATATAAATTACTTTTGTAATTTATATTAATTTTATTTTAATTATTTAATTAATATAGACTGTCAGATGTTATTCATGTCTTATATACTCAGACTCTTAACTATAATTGTTGATGAGTATGTTTTCTAAACTATGTAGTTCACAATAGATTTTTTGATTTATTTTGGTAAATTATTTTAAAGATAATAAATAATTTGGTACATTGTATGCAATACAATGTATTAGTATGTATATTTTGTACATCTTTAATATAGGAATATACATGGAATGTACACATGATTAAAAAATAAAAATTGTATATTAATCAAACAAAATAATTTAATCATCAAGTCACTTGTTACTCGTAAAGTATTACAACTCTGTTTACAAATATATACGTATGTGTGTATAAAGTTTATGTTAGTGAGTTCATAGTTAAACATGTTATAAAAATTATAAACAAAACATGTATTCATACACATGCATGTTGTAAAGTAGCACATATGTATATATTATATGTATATATATACATGTATAATGACATATGGGTGGTGATATACATGAGTAGCATGTGTGCCACATGGCAAGGGGACCCACCGTATAAACTGGGTTTTTCCTTATAGAGTACATCATTAGTTTTATACATTTCTTTTTCTTATCATACTTACATTGTAACTCTAATGTGCTAACGTTAGCATATCAGCTAATGTGTGTTTATGTGTTTACTATTTTTAACACACTAGAGTGTCATGAGTTCCAAAAACTATTAAAAAACTACTTGATTTTCTAGTATATTCTTTGGTTTTAAACAAAACTGTAATTTTTGGACTGACACGTTATATAACATTGTAACGTGTGATGATGTAAGTATGTTTTTTATTCCTTCATTGGTAAAGAAGTTTGATACTCTTGTCTCTTTCTTTATTTTATTTTTTCCATTTCTTTTTCATGGTGGATATGGTTCATAATATCCATTTTTTATTTTATTTTCCATTTCCTTTTCAGGATCATTTTCAAAGGTCAAGGTTTACTTTATTGTCAATGTCTGTGTAATCCTCTAGGTCTTGCACATGTTCTTATTCATGAAGTAAAAAAAAGAAGTAGAATCATAATAAAATAAATCAAAATAATGCAGTTGGTGTTCATTATTAGGCATGTTAAAACCTATGACATGTATGATGCACTTGTAACATTTATCTAGATTGGTGACCACACACCTAGGTTGAAGGTCACGTTTGCCAAAGTTGTTCTTATGGTTGTTATGGACTTTAATGATGAGGTGATAATGATAACGCCTCAAGAGGGTCTATTATGGGAGTAATTGTAAGAGATTATGTGTATTAGAGATTTCATCATATGTTTCTTTTAGTATTGCATGTTCGACATGATTATTTAATTTTCACTTTTTTTTTGTACAAGTGTATAGCATTTCAATATACATCTTCGATAATTAAATCTTTAATTGAACAATGTTATTTACTTTTAACATATTTCAATAAAGTCTTGTTCAACTTATATCATAATGGACAATCTTGTGCAATGTTTTTATATAAAACATCAATAACATTGGTTCTTAACGATGATTTTAAATTTGCTTTCGATTCACTCTTTTAACATTATTTTAGATTACAATTGTTTAAAGAAGTTTAAAAGGGCCTATGATGTTTATCACTCTTATATTTTTAAATTTTCCACAATTAAATGCAATTGATTTTTTTACCCCTAGAAATGTTTAATATTGTATACCTCCCACATATTATGCTAATGGTTCCACTTATAAAGATTTTTATTATTTATAAATAGTAAACCCTAATTTTATAATATATATATATTATATATATATATTAATAACTTATATAATGAAAAGATATTCATAAATTAAATAAATTAAAATTTATATATCTGATTTAATTCAAAATCACTATATAAATTATTTTGAAATTTGTTGATTTAGACCATTATGAATGACCTAAATCACGATCTAAATTAAAATTGTTAATTGTTTTTTTAGTAGATGCCATATTTTATATCCGATCCACTATCGGAATACATGCATAATGTATTAAGCATCTTACGTGTGAGTATGCAAATTTGTGTTATCTTATTATACACACACATTAACTATTTGTGCGGCATTTTTCTGTCTGAATGTGTATATTTTTGTATTTGTTTATTTGTGTAAACATGTATATATTTTTTTTAATGCCCTTTTCTTTACAAAAGTTATGTATACGATAGTCAAATTAACTACACATACATACAAACATATGTGTGTGGATGTACATGCATGGTGTGTGTGTGTTATGATATAATGTATGTGTGTACAAACAGGCACACACATGCAAGCATTCCATACATACACGTTCTATGTAAACACTGTGTGTGTGAGTGAGCAACTCAGAGTAAGCAAATATTTAAGCGTAGTACAATATTAAAAAATTAGTTGTATACATTTGTATATTAGTATAAATCAGGTTTACATGTATAAAGACATAGTAATTAATATATTTCGTTTTAATTATTAAAAGTTGCATAAACATTATTAACTATGGGTGTTTCACACATTGTGTAATAAGGATTGACACAAGTATTTGATAGTAAATTCATATTTCAATCGACTATTTAATATGATAATTTAGTTAAAGTTATTTTACTTATATAATTGATGAGAAAGATTCATAAGGTTTAAGAAATGGTAATATATATGTAAGAAAATATAATTGTTTATAGAATTATAAATAACCTAAAAAGTTTTGAAAGATGATTAAGCACTGCAATAAAATACAAAAAGTTAAATTCCACTTAAAAGGGTGAAAATAATATTTGAAACAATTAATAATTTAATTCCAAATTGAAGATATTAATGTATTTCCAAATAAAAAACGTTTGGTGATTAAATATTATTTTATATATTGAATCAAATTTGAAAGAAGAGTTACATGAATCATATATTAAATGTAAGATAAATTATAGCAATGAATTATTATTAATTAATTATAAAATATTGATGGTATCTTCTTTGTTTTTTATGTTAAGCTTACTTGATGAGCTAATAAGGTTAAAATACATATTAGGGGTTAAGTTCGATTTAATCCTAAACATTCTACTATTAATTAGTTAATATTTAAGTAATAATAATAATTTTTATTTGTTATTTTATTAATTTTTTAAAAGATATATGATGTACTCAATAAGTACCATGTGCTTTACAGTTGATAGCGAAGTTGTATTATATAGTCACTACTTATGTCATTAATTGAAAACAATATTTAAATATACTTATTAACTTAAGAGTTAATATTACGAATGCTCAATATTTTTAACTTTATTTGGTTTATATATTAATCAATTGAAGTGTTGATTAAGGTGAGAAGAGAGTGTGTAATCCTCATTTAAAGCAATATGTAATATTATTAATTTTAAATGACAAAGATGTGGCACATACACGAGTTAGTATGCAAAAACATTTAAATTTTTTTAAAAAAATTTTGTGATGAATGAATTAAAAATAAATATTAAAATACAAAGTTTGTTTAAACCATAACAGAAATTTATTTTTTCGAAATAAAAAAAAACTTTATTAAATTAATATTTATAAATACTTGGATATGAGCTTTTCAAAGCATAAAGAAATTGTATAAATTATAGATTTTAAAAAGTTTAAGAAGTTTTTTATATTGTATAATGTTTTGGTACCGGCACAAATATAAAATTTACACACTTATTAAAGTTCTAATTGTTCATGTTTTTCTATATAATGTAGAAATGTGAAAACCTTAAGTAAGTGATAAATATAGTAAAATTAATAGTTACAATATTAGGTTGTTTTTAAGTATTACAAGTGAAATAGTGTTTCATATCATATATTATGATATAAAATTTGAAAGTTTAAATTTGTTATGTATTATGTTCAAATTAATAATTATATTATTGAATAATCTTCAATTGTTATTTTAAAATCACTTGTCGAACCCTAACATTTAGTAAGAACGTAAATAAAAATGTATATATAGATGTATTTAGAAAGTAAATTTTAAAACTTGTTCAAAATTAAAAATGGTAATTTTAATTTATATTAAAAAATAGTTTTAAGAAAATGCATGGAATGAGCTTATAAGTAAAATAAAAATTATTATAAAAATATTTATGCTCTTACAATAATATTTAATAACATCAAAACTTTAAAATGTGGTAAGAAAAATATTATTATAATACAAACAAGCTCTCATTCATTGCAAATAAAAATTAGATAATATATTATGAATGTATTAAAAGAAAAACGATTGTGTACATTATGTAAATTTAAAAAAGTGAAAGCTAAAACATTCAGTTTATATAATTAAGCAACAAAGATTTATAAAATTGTTTTATTTTACATTTTCTTTAAAAATGTTTCTTACATGAAAACTTTGTTAGTTTTATCTAAAATATTTAAAAAATAAAATATATATATAATAAGAGTAAAAACATTAATATGATTTAATCTTTAAATTATGATCAAATATGGATTTATCCTTTGTAAAGAGGGTTTTTTAATGTCATTATATCTTTTATTATAATAAGTCTAGTGAGTAATATTTAATTAATTAAAAAATACAAAAAAAGTATGGAATAAAATATCTATTTAAAAAAAAATTATATAGATGAAATGAAGGCCTTTTATATCCTTCAAATGTATATAAATTTAATAAGGTTATGAGACCTAACCTTCCTTAAGCAGATGCCTAAGGCTTAGCACCGTAATAAGAACACAAGCACGCCTACTTACTTAATTATCAATTAAAATAAAAGAAATTATTTATTCTCCCATGAGTTTAGTTTTTCACTTGCTAGTTATTTATAATTTATAATCTACATGGCACCTACGTGGCACCCTATGTGATGCTTACATGGCTTTTTCAGTGGTAACCTAATAACCAGGCAATTTTGCTTGGTTGTATGACTACCAAACATAATTGAATGACATGTGTATCAAGATTAACGAATTAGGTTTTTTTTTTTTTTTTTAAACTTTCAATGTAAAACGGATAAATTAGAACTTTAAAATAAAGAGCGAACATAAGATTCAACAAAATATCACTCATTTACATGTAAGAATATTATCTATATATATAGATACACACACTATTTGAATATACTTATTTTACAAAAAGAACATAAGTTATTTATTACAAATAATATACAGATCTTTGAAGAGTCTTTTTTATATGTCATAAACATGTGTATGTGTCTTTTTTGTTTTTGTTTCATTCATACTCGGCATGTATTAATATAAATGATGTAAGTATTGTAAGAATGCACAATAATATATAGATTTTTTCACATATATAAACTAATGTTATATATGTATATATATTTAAATTTAAATATATATATGAGAGATTTCTTTATAAGTATAATCATTAAATAATCAAAATAAACAATTCTTATGTATAAATAAGCATACATATATATGTACAAGAGTATATAATTATATATATGTACTATATTTATACATATAATATATCATATATGGAGTATGTAATAACTGAAAGATCTATCTCTCTCTCAACACACTCACATGTTTGTGTGTATAATATATATATATATAGATATATGTGTGTGTACATTGTTATACACACATATATATAGTAAACTATAATTAATGATTCTATATAAGAAAATAACAATGAAAAGTTGGAGTTTTTATAATTTTTTTAATTAAAAATACTGAGTAGGTGCACATTTATTACATATGTACGTGTAATATATATATATATATATGTAAAAACCCTCTTTATAGTAACTGATTAAATAAAAATTATACATTGTTAATTTATTTTTTAATTCAATTAACCACTCTGAAGGAAAACCACAATGGTAGTAATAATTAATGACATGGTATTATTTTAATTTACCACCGGCCAAATAACCACCCGCTAGTGGAAAGTGGGCTTTATTGAAATATGTAAACATATTTGTTTATAGAACATATAATATTTATTATATTTATAGCTCTTAAATATAACATATATAAATGATGTAATACATGTCAACATTAAAAATACATAGAATAGCTTAATATTTTAAAAAGCATTTTAAAAACTTTAACTATATTTTCACATTATACATAATTTATCATGGGTTATTTCAGTCATTTAATGGACACCAATAAGGAATAAAATATGTAAATATATATTACTACATGAGTCATGAAATCATGCATACTTTAATGTATAATCATTGCATATGTATTAATTATAATTATATAAAAAATATGTGTGTGACAGTATATATAGATGATAATTATTTGATTTTGTAAAATTGTAATGATTTAATATTTTAAATAACATAAATCTTTCACGAGAGAAAATTTGCAAAGTCAAAAGTAAATTCATTAAAAAGATTTAAAATTATTTTAAAAAATTAAAATTATAATTAAGAACAATAATTTTAATTATATTACTTTGAATACTTACAAATATATACATGCACACATATGAAATTATATTTTACCATTTGAAATTTTAATATGATATACATGTATCTTTTACATATGTTGTATATATATAAATTTTATTTTAAACTTTATGAGCTTTTAAATGATGATATATTTTAATGATATACTTAATTTCCATTTTTAAATGAAGGTCAAAATTAAAATAAAATGTAAACAATTTTTAAAAAAAACATGTGTTCATCTCATTTTATTTAAATATGTAAATTTACTACCAATAATAAATATATTTTAATAAAATTTTATTAAACAAAAATAAGTTTTATTATGGAAATAAAGTAAAAACTATATATTATACTATAAAAGTAATACATATTTCTTCTTCATAAATTTATGTTAAGAATTATAATTGAAGTTATAAATTAATGATTATAATATGTAAGTTTAATCATGCTTATAAATGACAATGTTTTATTTGAATTTTTATTTTTTTTTATTTTTTTATTTTATTTTTTTTTTATTGGAGATTATATGTATGTGCACACATTTTTATATGTTCCTTATAAGATGATTCTTATTCTTATAAAATGTTTTACTTCATAAATTAATATAATAAAATTTAAAAGAATAATTTTTTTTAAAAATGTAAGTTTGAAGATAATGCCACATTAAGGGATTTTTATTTTTATTTTTATTGAAGCTTTATTTTTTTTTTAGTACTTAGAGTTGTTAATATTGAAAATAATGATTATTAGATATGGTTTCTTTAAATGTTAAAAACACAATTAATAGTCATGAGAATGTTAATATTTTTCTTAAATAAATAAAAAAGTGTTATAAAAGGTGTTGAGGGTGTTTTTAAATAAATTCCTCGTAATTTTTATATGATTTATTTAATAAAGAAATATTAATTAAATTCAAAAGTGTCAAGCTTGCTTATTTATTTAAAAACTGTTTGTAATATTTTCCCATTAACTTTTAATAATTATAAAGCTATATGTGAGATTTGTGATTTTTTTTTTTTTTTTTATTTTTGTAATTGATTAAGGTTTATAATATATAAAATATAGGAAAATTTTTATTTATACATTCGAAATTTATCATATTTACATATATATCCCTAGAAGTATTATATTTATGTATACACCCCTATATCTACCCTTCAAAAATTTTAATTATAAACATAAATTAAAAAATATACACTTTTAAAATAAAAATATTAACTAAAAATATATTTTTAATTCATATATATTGCAAATGAAATAATTGAAGTTTATTAAGTGTTAAATGTGAAAAAATGTCATAGTAAAAAATGGAATATTTTAAAAATAATTATATTATATTGTGATATATATGTTTAATAAGTTGTATTTTGGACCTAAATATAGTAATATATGAATTAATTATAATATTTTTATTTTTTTTAATTTAATTAAATTTTTATTTTTAAATTTATGAAGTTTTAAATTCAAGTTTCATGGGTATATATGTAAATATAAATTTTAATTAAAATTAGTTTATTCATAATATTTCAATTTAAAATCATAAACATATATAAAAATATAAGTTAACATTGTTATTTTAAAAGTTAAAATATTATAATTGAAGTTTTTCAAAAGTATATATGTAAATTTAAAACTTTTACAAGGGTATATACGTAAATATGAAACTTTTAGGGGTATATATGTAAATATGATAAATTTTAAGGGTATAAATATAATTTTTCCAAATAGGGCAAATACATTTTAAACTTTTATTTTATCAATTTATTTGTACACAAAATAAAATAAAATTTACACACCCACTCACTTTCTTTGTTTGTTTTACAGTTTCTAACATTTTTATGGTTAAATTTATTTTAACAATGCTATGCACTATAATTTTGTGGTACTAAGGATTGCTGACATTTAATAATGTTTTAGAGTAAAGAGCATTTTTAAAAGATATTGGAATATAGCTTATTCATTAACATTATCAAATAGCTAAAATAAATTAATAATTAAATAAAAAAGTAACTTATAGTTGTCAAGCAGTGGCAGCTACAGTCATAGTATACAATATATCATTAAGTTTAAGTTTGCGTATACTTAATATATAGTAATATGTCTCTCTCTCTCTCTCTCTCTCTCTCTCTCTCTCTCTATATATATATATATATATATAACATGCGGTCGTCACACAGTGTTATGTATCACACACACACATGACAGTTATACAAATAAATAAAGGATAAGTTAAAATCATTAACTTTTTGTTTAATGGTCATGTGCTCTTTTAAAATTTGATATGGTTTAACTTTTAAAGATTGTTTTTTAATAAATAGAATATGTTGTCCACGGATGCCTAAATCATATCAATTATTTACTGTAAGTTAAACTATTTATTTAAGAAATTTATAAATAAATAAATAAATCACGCATACACATATATATCGTATCTAGAAATTTAAATTTATTTGTACAGAAAAAAGGAACAATACAATATAATAGTTTTATTACATACTACTTTTCATACTAAATGGAGTTTATACATGTGTATATGTTAAACCAGCAAATCATGTTTTCTTTTTATATTTTTAATAACATGTTTAACGATTAAGCACCAACATAAATTTTATACACACACACAAGTGTAATAGTTTACAAGTCATTCAAGCACTATTTCATTTGTTTAATAGATAGTTTTTACTTTTTAATTATAGTATAAACATGTGTACATTCTGTGTATATTCCTATATTAAAGATGTATATACAAAACATACATACTAATACATTGTATGCATACATACATGATACATGTGTTTGTGTGTGTTTGGGGGGGGGGGTATACATATTTAAATATAAACACATGGACACATATATCTATGTATATGTTTATTTTTAGGTAGAGTTCCCACATCATTAACAATTCAATATACCATGTGATCATTGTCTGCATAGTCATCACTAAACTTTGAAGAACACTTGCAATGCAATATCCTTCAGATCTGTTATTAAGGCTTGATAAATAGTATAATATTATATATATCAACTACAGTTTATTATATGATAATTGATTTGAATATTCATCAAAATGTGTTTATATATAAGTATATTAAATAAATCGTATTTATTTATATGCACACACATACATGTCTCTTCAATCTCATGTTAATTAAAATTAAAACATAAAATAAATCAGTTTTTAGAGAATAAATGATCACGATCGTTACGCTTTAAACAGTTTAAATTCATATTAAAATAATAAATTACTAATACTTTAGTAATTTAAAAAAATAAAATCTAATGATATAACATCATATTAACATTATCAATGTTGTGTGTGTGTGTTGTGCATGTTATGTATATATGAAGTTAATATCATTCACAACTAACACATGATACTTTGTAAGTAACTTGTGATGAATGATAAAATATAAATATTAAATATCATTATAAATTAAATGTATTTCTTTATCACTTTCCTTTTAAAAAATATAATGGTCCAGTCTTTAGTTTGTTTATTATAATATTGTTTTTTTTAATTTATTAAACAATTAAATTATGTGCATGCTAAAAAAATTATACTATATTGTCCATATGTAAATATTAATCAACTTAATACCAGTCAATGAAAATTAATATATAACAATTACATTTTAAAATTTGTTATATATATATATATATACACCCCTTAAAGTTTTAAAATTACAAATTTGTCCTTGTAATATTTTAATATTTATAATTATATCTCTACATTAAAAATTTGTAAATTTATATGTATACCTCTTAAAAGTTTTAAATTACAAATTTGTATGAAATTTGAATATTTACAATTGTACCTTACATTAAAAAATATGAAACTACATTAGAAAGTATGTAAATACAATAAAATTTTATATTATTTCAAATTGTTACCATACAATATCTTAAATTGTTTGTATACATATTCTTTTGTAATTAGTGATCTTATAATAATAATAATTTTTTAGTTAGTACATGATTTACTTTAAATATTTTAATCATTTTGATAAAATGTGATTATAGTTAAACTACTTAAGGTCAATTATACTATTGTATATGTACATAATAAATAACATGGATGTATATAAGTTTACGTTCTTTATAAAATAATTTTTATTATATAAGCACATAAAATCTTAATTTTTTATTATTTAAAGTAAGAATATGTATTTAAGCTTATATCCACAACACGAATTTATTTAAATTTCGAATATAATGACTATGACTAATTGCTTTTCACATAATATTTTATTTAAGTTATTTTTATTCAATATTTTCTTAAGTTTGTTATTCTTTAAACTTACATTGACGTGATATTTTTTTGCATATGTACTAATTATAATTGTATAAGGTATATAATAAAAAATGTATGTGACAGTATATGCGGATGATAATTGTTTAATTTATAAACTTGTAATGATTTAATAGTTTAAATGACATAAAAGTTTTTAATAGTTTTTCATGTTATTATTATTATTATTATTATTATTATTATATACATATTGTGTCTGTATATATATATGTGTATGCGTGATTTATTTATTTTTATAAATTTCTTAATGAAATAGTTTAACTTACGGCAGAAGTTTTAACAAATAAATTGATATGATTCAGGCATCGTGGACAACATATTCTATTTATAAAAAAACAATATTTAAAAATTAAACCATATCAAATTTTAAAAAAGCACATGACCATTAAATCAAAAGTTAGTGATTTTAATTATCCTTTATTTATTTATTTGTATAACTGTCATGTGTGTGTATATGTGATAATAACACTGTGATGATTGAGCTTGTACATTAGTGTGTGTAGACACAGACACACACATATATTACTATATATTAAGTATACACAAACTTAAAGTTAATGATATATTGTATACTATAACTATAGCTGCCACTACTTGACAACTATAAGCTATTTTTTCATTTAATTATAAATTAATTTATTTTAGCTATTTGATAATGTAATAAATAAGGTATATCCTAATATCTTTTTAAAATGATATTTAAACATTATTAAATATCAGCAGTCCTCAATACCACAAAATTATACTTTTGATTAACGTGCATAGTATTGTTAAAATAAATCTAAACTATAGAAATGTAAACTGTAAAGAAAGTGACGTGGGCCTTAAATTATTATTTTTGTGTATAAATAAATCGATAAAATAAAAATTTAAGAAAATAAGACAAGGTTTTCATTTGTATTACATAATATTCAATTTAAATAATTTTTAATGTATAAAAGACGAAAGTTACATATATATCCGATTCTTAAAATATTACTAAAAGCACGATTTCATATTATTATTATTATTATATACATATTGTGTTGTACGAAGATTAACAATATGTTGTATGTATCTCTCTCTCTCTCTACATATATATATATATATATATATATATATCTGTGTGTGTGCGTGCATGTATAATGTTTGTAAAGCTAAGTCAAGCATATTGAGGTGGAGATATACGTGTATACATTTGCATGTACACACACATGCACATGCAAGCATTCCATACATACACACTATATACACACACACACGTGTGTGTGTGTGTGTGAGCAATTAAGAATAAGTAAAAAAACATAAGTAATAACAATAAAGTGTGTTGTATACATACGTATGTTAGTATAAATCTGTACAGAGACATATGCTTGACATATATACAGCCCGGCTTGTATTAGTTGTAATTAATTAAATTAATTCATATCCTTTAAAGATATGAAAAGTACTAAAATAATTAAATAAATAATAATTATATAAGCTTGACAACTATAAGCTTTTTTTCATATAATTATAAAATTAATTTCTTTTAACTATTTGATAACGTAAATAAATAAGGTATATCTTAATATCTGCTCTTAATTAAACAAGACGATTTCATTTCAATGTATGAGCACCACAATTGGTATGTGTCCAGTATGAAATCCGTATAAAACAGCATATTCCACAAAAATATTATATTTATTATACTACATATCATATTATAAATAATTATTATAACCATTAAACCATGACTTTTAATTATATTTATATATAGTATTAAGAAATATTAAAAATTATTAAAAAAAAACAAAAAGAAAAGAAAGAGATACATTTGCTGTATACGTAGAAACAACATTTTAAATACGTGCACTGTATAGAAACGCACGTGGGTGTGCACGTGGACCAATACCTTAAATTTAATTTTTATGTAAAAAATAAAAGTTTAACAAAATTGTTATATATTTAAGGCAAAGTTTTAATTTATATTACATAGAGTATAACTTTTAAATATTCAATTTCATTACTTTTTAATATGTTATAGTAAAGGAACACGGACTTCGCACCGCCCTCTAGAAAAGTAACATTCTAGTATATGCTTGGTATATACCTAGCATAAGGAATATACCAAAATGATTCTTAGAATAACCTTAGTAATACTAAAAGCAGGTTGAAGAACAAGGGAAGCTTTGTATACGTGTTTTAGTTATTAAATCTTGTTTTAATATGTGTTTTAATTGTTAAATCTGTTTTAATATGTGTTTTAAACAGATTATTGGATTTCATAAATTCTGTTTCACACCCTCAGACAGCCAGCGAGGTGAAGAATCTTTAGTTATTCCCAGGAATCTTTGCAAATAGACTGGTTGTATTCACAATGCGGATCGTATAGAGCAGAAAAAAGCTTGAATTTATATTTATTTTATATTTATATTTCATATTTTATTTGATTTTTGAGCATGGGTTCTTTGTACATGGAAGATTAAAATGAATCTATACATATCGGGATGCAATGTGCGTATTGTCAAAGTCATTGTAATATACGGGCAAGGAGATGTGTGGCTTGCTTGTTGTTTATATATATATGTTGTATGATAATTTAATTTACGATTATACATACATACACATACATGTGCGTGTGTGTGTGTTGGAAAGGAGAGCGTATCTATCTTGTTTATTTATTTATTTATATATATTATTCATGAATTGCTGCCACAGTTCGTCATCAAAATCCAACGGCACCAATTCGTCAACAAAATCCAACGGCACCGGTTCCACATCATCCAACGGCATCTGCATCATCAGCTCCATCAGTTGGGCATTATTAAATCCATCCAACGGCGTGGGCATCGTTATCAATTCAGATTGAAAAGACTCGTTACTAGTGCCAGACTCATCCACCACTTGAATGCCAGACTCACAGTGAACATTCTGTTGAATGTCCTCCTCCTGGCCGTAGTGAATATTCTGTTCAATATTCTCCTCCTGTGGAATGTTCTCCCGCATATTCATGTTATAATCAGTATTCTGCAGAATATCCTCCTCCTGCTGAATATTCTCCTGCATATTCATGCCATAGTACATATTCTGTGGCATATTCTCCACTTGCAGAATATTCTCCTGCATATTCATGCCATAGTCCTGTGGAATATTCATGCCGTAGTGAATATTCTGCTGAATATACTCCTCCCGTGGAATATTCTCTGGCATTAGATATTCTCCTCCTCCTGCATGTTCGTGCCATCTCCCACAATCTTTCGCTTCCTTGGCCTTGTAACTCGTGGGCCAAAGAAGAAGGGTTTCTTGGTTTTACCGTTGCCAGTTTTAGGGCAATTCCGACATGCCAATCTGGGTTGGTCTAGTGATTTATTGTTGAAGTAATTAAACACTGTGTCAGTTCCGTTACATTTAATACATATGGAACCATCGTACTTAAGATGAGCTTCTTCTCTTGCTTTTGCATATTCAGGGTCTTGAGCTTGCCTTTGTCCCCTTGTGAACGTTGGACTCTTTCTTGTCATGTCTTTAGTTACCCTAAATTAATTATCCCTAAATTACTCACTCATTTCATTTATACCCTTAACATTTTAAAAAGGTTAAAGATATCTAGTAGATTCTGGTTATGTTTAACTAAAATTAGGTTTAATTAAATAAGTTGCAAACTACAAAATATATATATTTAAATCATGAATACGTAGTATACGTAAAACGAGTAAAACTAGTTACAACTACAATATATACACACACACGCTTACGGAGTCCTTTATTTCCTCCTCCAAAAGCTCCACCTCAACCTCCTGAATAAGAAGCACACGTTCTCTCTCTCACACGCACACGCGCGCGCGCATGTTCTATTAGAGATTTATATAGTTGTGTATAAGCATCTGCATATGTATGTGTATGGTGCGTGTGTGTACTAACCTTGTTTTCTGGAAGGTTCGCCATAGCTGTGAAGTCTTCCACCAATAAGATATCTATCGTTCCCCTTATCGCATTATGAACATCCATAAACAGCTGGTGACGCACCTATCAAACAAATGGTAAGACATCCATCATTACACAACACACACACAGAGTATACATATACACATATGTACGTCTGTATGCATATTTACATAAGCAACGTATAGCTTACCTAACCAGCTGGTTATCAGCACTAAGGAGCCGGCCCAAGCGAACCTATACACTGCAGAGTTGATACATATACTAGTCTGTCTTTTAACTGTTGTAAAGGTATGGGAGCGTGTGTTTACGTACTGTGTGTGTGGCTGCGTTTGTTTTCTGGTATTATTGGTCTGTACACATACGCTAGTCTGTGTTTTAACTGTCGTGAAAGTATGGGAGCGTGTGTTTACGTACTGTGTGTGCGTGCGTGTGTGTTCTGGTACTCAAAGGACTGTGCGTGCGTGTGTGTTCTGGTACTCAAAGGACTAATTGTATACACCTGTGTTTAACTGTCGTAAAGGTATGGGAGCGTGTGTTTACTGTGTTCTGGCAATAGTATTACACATACACTAGTCTGTGTTCTAACTGTCGTACAGGTATGGGGGCGTGTGTTTACGGACTGTCGTGTGTGTGTGTGTTCTCGATAGCATACACATACACTAGTCTGTGGTTTAAAGAGCAAAACTAGCTGTAATGGAAAAATGCTACGGAAATGGGAAAGTCTCTCTTCAAGCAGAACCACGTCAGGGAGATAGACAAGTCAGCTGAGGAGCTAGTCGGGGCCTACGAAGTAGAGACAGACTGTGTACCTGGACAGTGTTCGAGTTGTTCCGAGGAGAACCTGCGTCGGGCTGCATACAGGGAAGGAATGGCTAGCAACCACCTATACTGCCCGGCAACCCCGGACATGAGAAATGAAGGGCTGAAGCACTTTAGAATGCACTGGAGCCTCGGTGAGCCCGTGATTGTCCGAGGTGTTATGGAGAAAACCTCGGGGTTAAGCTGGGAACCGATGGTAATGTTTAGAGCAATGAGGGATAAAAGGAGGACCGACCAGGACACGGAGATTGTCAACGTGCTGGATTGTATCAACTGGAGCCAGGTAAAACACACACACACACACAGACGCACATCTGCTCATGTATGTTTGCAGGTAGAAATAAACGTGCACCAGTTCTTTAAAGGTTACCAAGAAGGGCGGAGACAGTCGGACGGCCGGCCTGAGCTGCTCAAGCTGAAAGACTGGCCACCAGAGAGCATGTTTGATGAGAGGCTGCCTAGACACTCTGCAGAGTTTCTCAGCTTGCTTCCTTTCCCCGAGTATACACATCCAAAACAAGGTATACTCAATCTAGCTACCACGGTTCCCGAGGATGCTCTTAAGCCCGACCTTGGTCCAAGCTTATGCTCTATGTAAAGAGCTTGGTAGAGAACCAAGTTGCATTGTGATGTCTCCGATGCAGTTAGTTCTCTCTCTCTCTCTCTCTCTCTCTCACACACACACACACACACACACACACACAAGTATAACCATTGTATGCAGGTGAACATATTGGTGCACACTTCAGAGATTAAGATGGATGAATGTGAGCAAGACGAAGCATTGTAATGAATTTATCCATGGTCACTTGCCTGTTGTTGAGGTTACTCTCTCTCTCTCTCTCTCTCTCTCTCTCTCACTCACACACACACACACACAGTTTTCATACTGGTTACATTTTCAGGTTCTACATCCTATACATGACCAGACTCTATATCTTGATAAGAGGCACAACCTACAATTGAAAAAGTGAGTACATTATACTTTTCAGTATTAACATTATTTCAAATGACTTTTTCTTTTCATTTTTGTACAGAAGTAGAAGCATGGACCTTTGAACAGCATGTCGGAGAGGCAGTATTTATTCCTGCTGGTTGCCCCATCAAGTTAGAAACTTGAAGGTATCTTTAACACACACAGGCACGCACGCACACACACACACAAGACTAATAACTTGTGTATATCTACAGTCATGCATTAAGGTTGCCTTGGACTTTGTCTCACCGGAGAATTTGCACGAATGCATTCGTCTAACCGAGGAATTCCGTAAGCTTCCTAAGGGACATCCTGCTAAGGAAGACAAATTGGAGGTACATAAACACACACACACACACACACACACACATATATATATATATATATGGTAATGTATATATTTGTCGAACAGGTGAAGAGGCTGATAATACACGCGGCAACTCATACTGTGGACCTCCTAAAAAGCTTGAAGCAGTGACTGGAGAATATGCCGTCCTGTATTTATAAAACTTGTGAACTTGTGAACATATGAAATACAACAGTTGATTAGCATTCTCTCTCTCTCTCTAATAAAGTAACTTGCTAGGTAAAGCCATTATTGTTATTATATTTTATTTGAATTAAACCCATAAATTATTTTGAAGAGCAAGTGTGTGTGTGTGTGTGTGTCAAGGATGTTCTGAAGCCAACTTACGCATGTATGCATTTTACCGCGCAATGTTCCCCGGTAAATAACAGCGTGCGTGCGTGCGTGCGTGCGTGTGTGTGTTATGTATAAATTATATAATATAATTGAGTTTAACCTTAATGATTAAATTACTTAAGTCAAAATTAATTTAATAATTATAAGTTTCACTTAGTGAACGTGTGCACATATATATATATATACACATAAGTTTCTAAATCTTGTATCACGAAATATTTTTTAATGGAAACACATGATTGCAATAATTTGAATTGCCCAAATGTATAGTATTGGAATTTTTGATTAATATATTCATTATAAAATAGAATTAATTTAATATAAATACACAGTTAAAATATAAATGGCATACTCCCATAATAGTATATAAAACATATACAATTATTTATAAGTTTCTAGTAAAAGAATCGTTTTACTAGAAACTTATAAATAATTTTATATTTAAATGAAATATCCATGTCTAAAATACTGCAGAATAAAACTTGATTTGTAACATTATTTTTGAAAACTAAATTTTTATTTAGTAAATGTATAAAATTTTGAATCAAAGCTGGTCGGATAACACATTCTAATTATACATTTGGGATTTAAATGATTATAAAGAAAAGTTTATATATAATTTACGATTGTTAAACTGTTTGTTAATTTTATATTTACAAATATATCATACATATACAACATATAGGAGTATATAAATTAAAATATAACAAGTCAAATCATAAATAAAGAGAAAAATAATTAAAATAAAGTTATGTATAATTAAATTAATTTAAAAACTTTATATAATATTTCTAACAATGTTTAATATGCATATGTTATAGTCTGTGGTGTATGTGTGTGGATATATGTGTTATTTTTTGTATTGCTTTTGATGTTTAGCTGTTTTAACAAAATGAATGTAAATTTGTTGACATTAGACACACATTCACACCACATTTACATTAGAAAGATAATTTAATAATAATGAATGAAATATTTAGATTGAAATGTTATATGAAGTCGATTTTTTTTTAAAAAAAAATAGATTATATTTTTTTTAATTATATTAAAAAAATAAAAGATGTATTTATTAAATTGCAAAGATTTATACAAAATAGAATATAATAAAATTATATTTTCACTAAAAATTTGATAACATAATGAACATATTTATAAAAATAATTTGATAAATAACCCTTAATTAATAAATACACATACGTTGATTGTAATCTAAGTTTGACTTTTGAGTTGATAGACATGTTAAAATGACTTTGCAGAATCTTTTATATTAATAATAATTAATTAAATTTAATCAAATGATAACTATTAAAAGAGTTTAAAGATTTCTATGTCATTATTTAAATAATAAATGTATGTCACTATTCATTCAAATATAATGACATTTGTTTTTTACTCGTCAAGTATTATACCTATGTTTACAAATATATACGTCTATGTATGTATAAAGTTTATGTTGGTGACTTCATTGTTAAACATGTTATAAAAATTATAAAGAAAATGTATTCATACACATGTAGTATGCATATGTATATTATACATGCAATAGATATGCATGCATAATGACATATGGGTGCTGATGTGTTAGTGCCACGGGTAGCATGTGTGCCACATTGCATGAGTAATATGAGTTTCTCCTTATAGAGTACATCCTCAACTATATACATTTCTTATCATATTTATATTCTATCTCTAATTTTAATAAACACGTTAGATAATGCGTGTTTATAGTTTCTAACACATTAAAATGTCATGAGCAGTATATTCTTTAGTTTTAAAAAAACCATAATTTCTTGACATGTGTTAATTAACACGTGTTAACATCCTATATTTTGTCATTTCCTTTTCATGGCGCAGAGGTAATTTTTTACGTTTTGGTAGTTGTTATTAATATATAAATTAAGTTTTTAGAGTGACTCATTAATAATAAATAATCCTTTGCATCCACGTCTTCTACTTCGCCTTTTATTAATTCACAAAATTGAGAGTTGATATATGAATTTCTCGAAATAATCTAGAAAATAATGTTTACCATTTATTATTTTATTTTCATACGATTGTTGGTTAGTCCAATGAACATCTACTTTGAGATTTTATCACATGTTTAAAGGGGGCAACTCTCAAGTAATACAATATATTAACCTTAAATATTTAATACAATAAAAGATTTGTAAGGTTTAGATAATGTTTTTTATAATTACATGTAATCTAATAACAACTTAAAGAGTTTATTATAATT
>PUQB01001037.1:0-57908 GCA_003024785.1 Selaginella tamariscina
CGAGGAAATTTCTATCGCACTACATAGGTCCATACAAGGTGGTGAAGCAAGTAGGGAAAGTGG
Source organism: Selaginella tamariscina (assembly GCA_003024785.1). Classification (NCBI taxonomy): domain Eukaryota; kingdom Viridiplantae; phylum Streptophyta; class Lycopodiopsida; order Selaginellales; family Selaginellaceae; genus Selaginella; species Selaginella tamariscina. The sequence continues at coordinate 64 of PUQB01001037.1, forward strand.
CTTATGAGTTGGATCTTCCTCCGGAGTTGGGAACAATACACAATGTGTTTCATGTCAATTTGCTCGAGCCATTCCACAAAGATGAGAAACATCCGCAGAGATATGAAAGCTTACGTCCGCTTCCTGAGCTGGTCGGCGATATGAAGGAGTTCGAAGTTGAGTCGATATTAGATGCAAAGGATATTAAATGCCGAGGGACGCGAACACGTAAACGAGAATATCTTGTCAAGTGGAAGGGTTACCCGACGTGCGAATCGACATGGGAACCAGGATAATTTACAGAACGCGATGGAGATAGTGAAGGAGTTTGAGGCAAGGTCTCAAACTGTTAGTAATGATGATAAGGAATAAAGCAAGTCTTTATTTCTTATTAACCAAGGGGCCGGCAACAACACTAACTAGAGGCCTCCTATATAAATTCTAGTTAAATAAAGAAATTAACCAGTGTTGTGTGCGTCGGGTGACAGACTTTGCAGACGTGCAAAAGGTCTCCAAATGACTTCATGTCGCAGGTGGTGCCTCCGGCAGCTGGGTTTACGACTCATTGAACGATGGTTTCTGAAGTACTTGGTTTCGCGTAATGCAAGGGGGGTAATAAAACTTATGTGAACTTTTGGCTGACTCCACATAGAGTGATATGTTAGTTTTGGTTAATTTTTTCTACATTATCTAGTCTTTGGAGTTGGACGTCAACGAGGACGTTGACATTTTCAAAGGCGGGGAGTGTGTCATAGTTTTTACTATGACTCGACCCTTTACTTTGGGGTTTGACTGTTGTTACCTACCGAGTTGTGTGGCGAACCCTAGTTGAGTGAGAAAAGCCCCGCTTAGTGCACTTAGGTGTTTAGAAACTCTCCCCCAGTTTGACGTAGGTTTTCCGTTAAATATAGCTTGTCAAAAATGGTTAGGGACACCCCTAGGGTTGACCTAACCCTAGGGTTGCCCTAACCCCACGCCCTAATACCCCCCCCCTAGGGTTAGGTTAGGAAACATTTTCTCTAAGGGCTGGCATTTTTTGTGCCAGCCCACTTACTCATTTAGGTAAACAGGGGGGGGGGGGTCCGTCAATAAATAAGGTAGAGTGTATGTAGTGAGGCTTCCTGGGTTCAAAAGAGAGCTCGTTAACCTCCTACTTGTGCAAGCTAACTTGTGTCGTCAAGGTGCAACCCTCTGTGTGCCGCCCAAACTTCCACGACAGGGGTACAACCCACCCTAGGGTTAGACTATCCTTATCGTGCAGGATCTTGCCTTTGAGACAAGGGCATGTCACTTCCAAGGAGTTAGCCAGATTCCTTGGTCCGAAAACCTGCTCGCAAGCTCAAAGGTATTGCCCGAGTTCACGTTCCGCAGAACTAGTGGTTGAGGCCTTGCTCCGGCCGCCTCAACCACGCCAAGCTAGGAACAACACCTATAACTCGGCCAGTCCGTGCATCCTGATTCACAAGGTGAGTCTCGTTCGTGGACTTGGTCAGTTAGGGTTTTAGTTCCTAAGGGTTGGGTTCCTAATACGGGTTACTTTACCAGATTCCGTGGGGTTTATAGAGAGGAGATTCCAGGGTTGGCACCTGGCAACCGCCTTTGTGGCACCAGGTAAAAACTCTGACACGAAGGCTTTATCGATTTGAATTTACTGGGACCTCCACCACCTACTTTCGTTGAAGAATCTGATTCAGAGGAACCTGACTCTGAGTCATGCTTCTTTTTTTTTTCGTGTGTTGTTCGGGACATCTGGCACTGCAGTATTTGTCGGAATCCGAACAGCAACATTATCAATTCAGTCATTCAACCCAAAACATCCCCTTAAAGTTTGTTTAGGGCATCCATCATTATTTTTTGCCAACCAGGTTGTTGTCTAATTCTAGGGGGTCGACCTGGATCAGCTTCATCCATCTCCTCATTTGAGCCTCTGCGACAGCCCTCTCTGCCTCAGGCTCTGGTTGCTTTCTTTTGCTCATTGTATTGAACCCTAGTTTCAACACTCGGAGAATATATTCCCAATGTGAAGTTGAAAACACCATGCACAGGTTGTACACCCACACACATCAACTTGAACTAGCATAAGACTTTCGGACATACCTAGAATCTCATGCCAACTCACTGAGCAAGTGTTCTCAAAGTTTGACAACTCACAGGATCAAACTCTCTGCGCAGAATACAGACATGTTAACTGAAAGCGATAGAGTATGTCAAGAATTTAGAATTATCTAAACACTGAAAACACCCTATGACTTAAGGCAATCCTACTGACCGTAAAGAACTTGCTCTAATACCAATTGTCAGAGTTTTTACCAGGTGCCAACCCTGGAATCCCCTCTCTGGAAACCCCACGGAATCTAGTAAAGTAACCCAATTAGGAACCCAAACCTTAGGAACTTAAGCCCCTAGCTGACCAAGTCCACGAACGAGGCTCACCTTGTGAATTAGACACGCAGACTAGCCGGCTACATGTATCGTTCTTAGCTTGGCGTGGTTGAGGCGGCCGGAGCAAGGCCTCAACCACTAGTTTTGTGGAACGTGAACTCGGGCAACGCCTTTGAGCTTGCGACCAGGTTTTCAGGCCAAGGAATCTAACTAACTCCTTGGAAGTAACATACTCCCGTCACAAAGGCGTGATCCTGCAACGATAAGGATAGTCTAACCCAAAGTGGAATGTACCCCTGTCGTTGTGGAAGTTAGGGCGGCACAACAGAGGGTTGCGCCTTGACGACACAAGCTTAGCTTGCACTAGTAAGAGGTTAACGAGCTCTCTTTTGAACCCAAGAAGCCTCACTACATATACTCTATCTTATTTATGTGACGGACCCCCCCCCCCCCCCCTGTTTTCCTAAGTGAGTAAGTGGACTGGCACGGAAATGCCAGCCCTTAGAGAAAATGAGTTGTCCTAACCTAACCCTCAACCTAACCTTGGGGGGGGTTAGGGAAACCCTAGGGTTAGGTCAACCCTTAGGGGTGTCCCTAACCCTTATTTTGACAAGCTATACTTTGCGAAGAACCCTAACATGGAACTTCAAAATGAGGGAGAGTTTCTAGAAGGTAAGTTCTAGCTTCACTAGAGTTTCCTGTAAATACCTAATGACACCCGGCCGGACCATCATTAAATACCCAAGTGCACTAAACGGGCATTTTCCTACTACATCTAGGGTTCGTCACACAACTCGTAAGTAACAACAATCAAACCCAAAAGTAAAGGGTCGAGTCATAGTAAAACCTATGACAATAAAGGTCCAAGTGACCTAGGTATGAATGACTATAGGCGAGTTACTTCGCATGTCTCCTGGACTATAGGAACTACACGGACCAAAGACATAAACCACCAAGGGTCGCAACCATAGAATACACTTTGTGGATAATGTACTAGTCATACTAGTCCAAATTGTGGGCCTCACCATTCACAACGTCATTGTAGACGGCGATTCTAGCGTGAACATCATCTTAGCAGCGCTTCACCAAAAGCTGGGAATGCAACCTCCAAAGCCCTCACACTTCTTGTGCGCATGGCAAACTAGGCTAAAGTGACACCCAAGAGCTTCATGAGAAAGTAGAGGTCAAGATCCAGAGCATCAAGTTCTAGATCACATCGTCATCTTTGACATGCACTCAAAAGGGGGATTTGACTAGTTACTAGGTCAGTTTTGGCTATGGTGCAACATGACTGGAGCACCAGCAAGTAAGTTTCCTACAAAGGATGAACTAATATCCATAGCTACAGAACAAGTCTAGGCACCATCACTTGAGGCATGACTGCAGAGTACCACGTGCTAGACTAGAATAAAGGGGCTGGACGATGATACCACTCTTGCTTGTCTATTGACTTGTTTGTCATATGAGACGTAGACCTCTGCCAAGAGGTGTGGGAGACTATTGCAGCTTACCACATGTCTAGAATGGAGGAAGAGATGGAAGCACCAGAGGCTACCAAAGTGGTTAATATTGTAGAAGGAGTTTGAGCATAGCGCTTTGATGGCCCACGAGGAGTACCGCAACAAGACACATACAATTAGAACATAACCCCTAATGCAGAAATCACACATGTCAATGTGGGGTACGAACGAGAAACCTCGACTAGTATAGATTACATGCAAGCCCAGAGCTCAAGGGATGGCATCAAGTGCCTCCGAATCCACAAAGAGGTATTCACTTGGACGTACCACGACCTGAGGAGGTACCACTGGAGTTGTGTCAACATAGGATCAAATTGAAGCCCAACACGAGGCCCAACCACTAGCAACGATACCGTATCAATCTTAATTATGCATAGAAGGCCAAACAGGACATCAACAAGCGATTGGAAGTGAACTTTGTGTACCCTATTAAGAACCCAAAATGGTTGTTTGGGTGACTAAGGATTTGCATAGACTACCGACGACTAAATGCAGTCACTAAGAAGGATCCATTTCCCATCCCATTCATGGCACAATATGTACTCCATTTATGGTTTTAAGGTATAAACAGGTCACAAATGTGACCGAGGACCAAGCTAAGACGGCATTCATCACCGACTAGGGGTGTTTGCATTTAAGGTGATGTTGTTTGGCCTCTGCAACTCCCCAAACACCTTTTAGAGGTTGGTCCAATGAGTATTCTTGGACAATCTCAGAGACTTTGTCCATGCGTTCCTAGACGACTTCACGGCCTACAGACCAACAGAAGATTATGTCTAGTGCCTCAAATGGGTGTTTAAGCATTGTCGAAAGTTTGGAATATCTCTTAGCCCATCAAAGTGTGTGTTTGGGATGAGCTTTTGGGACACATTATATCCAAGGAGGGCATCACAGTAGACATGGGGCAGTGGAGGTGATAGCAGAAATACCACATCCCCAAAACGTCACCCAGCTCAAGCGATTCTTGAGAAAGGAAGGATTTTATTGCAAGTTCATCAGGCAGTATGCAACAGGGCCTAGCCCAATAACCAAGCTACTCACTAAGTAGATGTGATACGAATGGATGGTCAACCAATAGAGCACCCATTCTCATTTCATCTGAATGGAATCAATAGTTCCATTTCCAAACATACGGGTCCAACATGGCGGTTGGTGCCATTCTATCAATGAAGACGAAGCATGGATGGTGCACCTCATCCCATATGGGATCCAACTCATGACACTGGTCGAGTGTAAACTATTTGACAATGGACAAAGAGTGCATGGCAGTAATCTATGAGGTCTTTGAAGTTCTGCCATTATCTCTTGGGCAACCACTTTGTGCTAATAATGAACGACCATGCCCTATTGTATCTCGTCAACAAGCTGCAAAATGACTGGGTGATGGCGAGGTGGATCTTCCTATTATAAGAGTTTGACTTCATTGGGGTTCACAAGGCAAGTAAGTTGCATGTCTCCCTTGATCTCCTATTTAGATACCGAGTGTTGAATGACTTGAATCTACACTGTTGCTTGACATACTGGATGTCAACCTTTTTGAGGTTGCAGTGGAATAGTGCAACCTGTTAGGAACCAGCATGTTGGTAGACGACACAGAGGTCCTTGAGTGGCAACAATTGATACAGCACTACTTAGCAAAGGATTCAACAAACTCCCAAGGATGTCCCCCAACCACAGATGCAACCTCATTCGAAGGACCCTACCATTCTACTAATTGAAGACTAACTATTAATAAATGGAGAGAGACGACATCCTTCAAAGATGCCCCCTAGGGGAGATCCTCGAGATTCTTGGGCAGCATATGCAAGACCTGGTGTTGGACACTTCGGGGGAAGGAGAAAAAGGCCATGAAGATCATGTAGACATGTTTATGGTGACCAACAATCTTTCAAGATGCCATTAGACAATAAGGAGCTACAACAATTGCTAGCAGATTAGTCGACTACAACCAATCAAGGCATGGAATACCATTCATTCAGTAGCAATGTCAGCATTCAAGAAGTGGGGATAGACTTTGTAAGACGATCAACTCAAAGGCCCACCTAACACACTCTAGGTACATTGTGGTGGCAATAGATTACACTACAAAGTGGGTAGAAGCAAAGGTACTCAGAAAAGAAACAGCAAGGTAGACGGTTAAGTTCATTTATGAAAACATCTTGACGAGGTTCAATTGTCCACTAGAGCTAGTGTTAGACCAAGGGATTCACTTCATCAATGAAATAGTCTAGGAGTTGGTTAGCGTGTTCATCATCAAGCATTGCATATCAACAGCTTTTACCCACAAGGGAATGGACAAGTAGAATTCATCAACAAGACACTGGTGACCATCCTTAGAAAGCTTTGCCATGACAAACTCCGATGGTGGAAAGAAATGTTACCATCTGTCTTATGAGCATATTGAACAACATTCAAAATAGCCATTGAAGCCATGCCATAAGAGTTCACCATCCCATGCTTGCGGACAAGCATAACAAACAAAATCACAAAAGCGCGGTTGTCCAACATAGGTTAGTATACAGACATTGATGGTTAGGCAGTACCATCATTGTGTAATTAAGGCACAAGGATAGACAATCAATCACCTTAATGACATCACTAGAACTGCCACATCAACACCACCTTTAAAAAGGCAACAATAGAAGTAGCTAGAGAGCTTATGTTCTCTCTTTGTTCTTTTACAATAGGTACTTCCACACTCACACCCCTTTTGCACTTAGTTCCTCCGATGCCATACCTAGAATGGACTAAACACATCAAGCTTGCGTTGATCCATGAAGTTTCGGTTGTCCTATGGTAGACAAGAGAGGATGGCCTAGCTGGTTTTCCCTAGATACTCCACTCATCATGCAATGAGTCAAAAGGAAGATGTGCCTGCTCAGGTCTTCAATCTCCCTTGGGGTCAAATGGAGGAGTCGGGGGTAGCGAGAGCAATTTACTTCATCAAATCCACTTAGTTGGAGACAATAAGACCAAGCAATCCAAGATAGGGGGGAGCATGATCTACCATGTGGGAATCAATGAGCTGGTGACGACATTCTAGCTACTGAAGGGTAGAGTGGCATTGGATGACTTCCAAAGCTCACATATCGATGGTTTCCCAAGAAAGAAAAGAGATTCTCCTATCCAAGTTTAGTCTAGAGGAGGGAGAAGAGGTAGATGAGTTCCTAGTGTGAAGAGGGAGAACATAGAGGAGGATCACTGAGCAAATGGAAAATGCCTTGTGCTGCACAGAGGAGGGACTTGAGTTGGACCTAGAGGACTACCTTAAGCACTACATGATTCTTGTGTTGACCCATGACATCAACGAAATAAAAATGGGACCAAGCGAAAACTCTCAACAGCCAAACACATCAACATCAACCGAGCTTTTGACACCCATACCCCCTGCTTAGGATCGGTGCCATAGGAGGGGGAGCTACATGGGACAAGCCAGATGGACAAGGGGAAGCAGCCAAAGGTCCAAAGACATCATGCAAGCGGGCGTGAGACCAAGAGTCCCCAGAACCAAAGCAGCCGAGGCTCAGGAATCCGTGAGAGGAGCAGAGGACCTCGGCGAGAAGGAGCGGAGGACCTGGTTCCCCTTCAGGTAGGTCCCTGATTACCTCCAAACCCATCACCCTATACAGGTACCTAGTCATAGACGCATGGCATTGAGCCACCAATGCCCCAACCCTAAGAAATGATTGGACATGGCAGACAATCACCACCATCATCATCGGCCGAACTTGAGAATGAGGAGAAGAGTTAGAGGTCTAATTGTCGGGCACCTACCATCACTTTGCTCAAACAAGTGTTGTGCATCTTCAGCCCATAATGAGCTCACAAAAGCTTTGGCTGAGTTAGAGGTGTAGCAATCTATAATGCGCCACCTCGAGGGGATAGTCAAGGAACACAACACCATTGTGGAGAAGCTCATGGAATGGTACTAGGCTACCTGAGGAGACGCTAAATGATACAGTGTGCAAGTAATCCATGATGTCCAACAATGAAAAAGAGTAGAGAAGTTAGTAGACAAGCAACAAAACTGCATCTTGGTAATTGTTACATTTGGCAAGCTTAAAAATTGGCACGACCACCTCAAGGGATGTCATGAGCAACTCTAGTGTGACCACAAGTAACTCCAAGGTGACTAGGAGTATGTGGTGGTTGAGGGAACCCAACAAGCCCAAGAGCTCAATACATGCAAAAGGAGGATCTTTAAGAAGCATACCGATCAATGGCAATGGCAAGAGTAGAGCTACGCTGGTGTAGCAAACATCTCGCAATGCACAATTGGGAACAAGCCAAGGTTAAGGCACATTCGCATGCTACCAACAGGTCCATTCAAGAAGTGGGGAATAGACTTTGCTGGTCCCTTGCCAATGGCTTCTTCAGATCACACAATAAGATTAGGCCATGGTTGTCCTACCTTAGCAGGATGAGGATGTGGAACGAGTATGAGCGGTCAAAGCTAAGGTGGACCAAATGTTGATTACAATTGAGGAGTTGAAGGAGGATGTGTGCATCCACAACACTAGATCAAGGAGGAGGAGCTATGACAGGTTTGAGAATGCTTGAAGGAGAAGAAGGGAGAATGGCTGGGTTACAACATCAACATGAACAAACCATCGAGGAGCTACAACAAGTGCAAGAGTGGATTGAGGAGCTTGAGGCCTAGCTTGTGCAAGCCCAAGAATAGGAAGTAGGTAACACTTCCAAGCTCTAGGGGGCCACCAAGCTCAAGGATGCAACGATAGCCACATTAGAGCTCAAGTTGGAGGTGGTGGAGAAGGAAGCCGCCACATATCATAAGCACTTTGGAGTGGGTTGAGGACATTAAGAATGTGGTCTGAGAACATGCCCACATGTAAGTCTGGGCATTTGGTTGGCGGTGGTATGCGGATAGCCGACATGCACGAGCTGCTGCCCTTGGATGGAGGTTGAGACCTTAGGTGTCATAGCTTTTACTATGACTTAACCCTTTACTTTGGAGGTTGATTGTTGTTATCTATTGTACTATGTTGACAGACCCTAAATGTAGTGAGAAACAGCCGCACTTAGTGCACTTATGTGTTTAGAGGTAGTTCGGCTGGCTGTCCTTAGATATTGTGAGAAACTCTAAGCGAAGGTAGCACTTACCTTTTAAAAAATCCACCCCTGATTTTAACATTCCAATTAGGTTGATTGATTAATTTAGATGAGTTCAATGTATTAAGTAGGGTTAGGAACACCCCTAGGGTTGACCTAACCTTAGGGTTGCCCTAACCCACACCCTAAAAACCCCACCCCCTTGGGTAGGGTTTAGGGATTAAGTTATAAGCTCATCTCGTTAATTTAACTAAGGGGTTGAAATTCCATGCCAGCCCTCTTACACATATAGGAAAAGAGGGGGGGGGGGGGGGTTGACTCCGTCACATAAATAAAGTAAAGTATGTAGGAGTGAGGGTTCTTGGGTTCATGACTGAGTTCTTTACTCTTCTCCCGGTGCAAGCTCTATGTCAGAGTTTTAACCCAAAGGGCCAACACGTGGCAACACGTGGTGCCAGGTGGCCATTCAGCGTCATCACCCTGTGTGAGCAACGCTAAGTTTCCCAGAACAACCCCAACGACCCCTAAGGTTAGACTCTAATGCCCAAGTGGACAGGAGACTTAGGGTTTGGCCTAAGTCTCTCTAGAGTGTCTACCCCCAAAACCCTTGAGGGATAACCCTAGTTGACTTAGGGTCTTGCCCTAGAAGACCTAGACAGGCTCATGCCCTAACCCCCATCAAGGAGACGTGTGTTCCACACATACCCCTGGACAGAGCTAAGGCATCGTCACTTACCCCTTGAGGAATCACCCTCATCCGGGAGTACAACCCCTTTAGGGCGACAAGGGGTACCCTGAACCACGACTAACCTTAAGGGTTTGAGTGGCCAAGTTATACCCTAGACCTAGGGCTAGTACTTAGTGAGGACATGAGTGTGTGCCGTAGGCGGACACGAGTGTTCTGTTAAGCAAACTCCCTAAGGCTAGGTTTGGGATAACCCTAAGCACATGACCTTGCGAGTGCCTTACGAAAGGGCTTTTGCTAATGAGCTTAAGTTGTTCAACCCCTGGATTCCAAGGAGAACACTCCCCTAGCCAAGTGTGCCAAAGCACACCTAGTTACGAGACCTAACCTCCCTTGAGCAGATGCCCAAGGCTTAGCACCCTAGTGCAAGCACAAGCATGTCTGTTTGCTAGAGTATCCAACCCCTTAGCGACAAGCCCATGACATAACCCCAAAGGGCGTGCCTCGGGCGTTGTACCATGTGACGTTTAGCCCAGTGTCACATCTCCATGTGACACTGCCTTCCATGATGTGGGCTATCATGCCATAGCCCTTAGATTCAAGAGTTGCACCAAGTACCACAAACGTGGTTCCTAAATGCCAACTCTAGAACCCCTCAATGAACCCTCAGGAACCAGGTAACGTGAACCTGTCAAACAAGATCCCACGCCCACAGTTGAACAAGAACACGGATGTGCCTTGCTTGACCGTGAGTGCTACACCTAGCTTGACATGGAGGAGAAGGCTGGAGACAAGCCTCAACCTCTGCTTCTTGGAACGTGCATCCCGACCAGTCCTCCCAGGCATGGATTCGCCAACGTTAAAGGTAAGCTACCCCGAAGAAAGCCTCAACCTCTAACTCTTAGAACGTGTAGTCTAACAAGATCTCCTAGGCATGGATTTGTTAACGTTAAGGGTAGGCTACCCTGAAAGTGAGACGTACCCCTACTGTTTGGAAGTTGAGGCAGCACAACAAAGGGTTAGGCATTAACGACACAAGCTAGAGTGTCATAGTTTTTACTATGACCCGACCCTTTACTTTGGACGTTGACTGTTGTTACCTACTGTACTATGTTGATGAACCCTAGATGTAGTAGGAAACAGGCCCGCTTAGTGCACTTGGGTATCTGGTGATGGTCCGGACGGGTGTCATTAGGTATTTGCAGGAAACTCTAAGCGAAGCTAGAACTTACCTTTTAGAAACCCACCCCCAATTTTGACGTCCCGAATAGGCTGATTGGTCTTTGCAGATGAGTTCGGCGTGTTAAGTAGGGTTAGGAACACCCCTAGGGTTGACCTAACCCTAGGTTGCCCTAACCCACGCCCTAAAACCCCCACCCCCTTGGGTAGGGTTTAGGGTAAGAGTAAGGGTGAGTTATAGGCTCATATTGCTAATTTGTCTAAGGGGCTAAAATTCAGTGCCAGCCCACTAACACATATAGGAAAAGAGGGGGGGGGGGGGGCTCCGTCACATAAATAAGGTAGAGTATATGTAGGAGAGCTCCTGGTTCATGACTAAGTTCGTTGCTCTTCTGCCGGTGCAAGTTTTAGCTTGTGTCGTTAAGGTACAACCCTCCTCCTCCATGTCAACTTAAGGGCAGCACTCACAATTAAGCAAGGCATGTTCGTGTCCTTGTCCAACTATTGTCATAGGTTCTAGGTTGATAAGGGTTTCCTTACTGAGTTCCTAAGGGATAACATAGGGGTTCTAGAGTTGTCATTAAGAGCCACATTTGTGGCACCTAGTGCAACTTTTGAATTTAAGGGGCTATGACATGATAGCTCATATATGGGAAACAGTGTCACATCTCCATGTGACACTAGGCTAGATGGCACATAGTACAATGCCTAAGGCACACCTTTTGGGGTTGTCTCATGGGGTTAACGCCGAGGGGTCAAATACTCTAATAAGCAGGCGTACTTGTGCTCACATCAGTGTGCTAAACCTTGGGCATCGGCTCAAGGGAGGTTAGGCTTCATAATTAGGTGTGCTAATGGCACACTTGGCTATGTGGTGTTCTCCTTGAGATCTAGGGATTGAACAACCTAAGCTCATTAGTCGTTTTGACTGAGCCATGCTGAGGAGCAAAAGGCTAAAAAACAAGTGGAGCTATTGGAATATGGCTTCATACAACCGAACAAGTCTCCATTTGATGCACCAATATTGCTCGTCATGAAGAAAGATGGCACCATGAGGATGTGCATAGACTATAGACCCTACGATAAATGGCTTTCGTACCCGGTTCCAACACAATCTCATGCTTCACACCTCTTGCACATCCTTGGACATTTAATTGTCAAATACCACCTTAGATATATGCACATAGATGTGTAACATGTAAATACATAATTGTTTTCTAGTTTGTTTTTGGATTCAACAACTTCTTCTTCATCTTCATTCAAGACCAAATTGTTGATGATGGTCTTCATGGGGTTGTTTCTTGTACAAGCTACATGCCATCACTCAAATTAACCTACTCTGCCATCAAGTAGCAGCACTGCTCCAGGAGAACGTTCCCCACCCCTATACATGGACCCTTGTGGCGTCTGGGTAGAGGCCATTCAGCACCTTTCAGTACACCCGAGGTAAGGTTGGCCAGCCGGCGCAGACCTCTGGGATTGGACGCTATCCACAGCGTCCTAGCGACCACCAAGGCTTCATAAGTAGCACCACATCTGGCATGTGGAGTCCCCGACAACTATTTGTGGTGACCATAAAGGGATAAATAATACACATGGATGGAGTTCACCGTAACAAGCAGAGTTGTGGCCCAAAGGAGACTCAGGATTAACTCATTTGATAGTTAGAGATCAACGAGCATTAGATGGGTAGGAGGATGTGTCGGGCCGGCCGAGGTAGGTTGATGGAAGGCATGGAGGCACCCCAGTTGCCACAATCGGCCCCTGCCTCGCCTACTCGAGGAAACAACGCAAATACCACATGGCCGAATTTTCAAGAAATGGTAAATCCGGCACAACAACAGCAGCGATGGTCACAAGTCGCCAATGACGAAGAAGGTTATGAAGAACCCATAGCTATTCCAAGTATAGGAGCGTGCGAAAATGAGCAGCACCCAAACGGGCAACCTCGCTCGACAATGACCTACGATGCAGAGTGGGAGGGATGGCAGGTCGATGGAAGCCCTCCACCCCTCTCAACGTATGCGAAAGTGACAGCTACGATGAACCCCCACACCAAAGAGTAGAACCCGTGTTCGACGAGAAGGAGGAAACCCTGCACAGGAGAACTCCAGGAAGGGGAAGGCCTGCGTTGGAGGCAGGAATCTCGAGGTGGCGAAAGCAACACGGATAGCGACGAGGGATGAGAGTTGGAGGTCTAGTGTGGCCAGCGCCACAAGGGACGTAAGGTAGGAAACCCAGGGGCCGCTGTCATCCACCAGGGTAAGGCGGGGGGCCTGTGGCTGCTCAGAAAGAGAGGAGGAAAAGCCTCATCCAGAAGGCCCCTGTAGGGAGGGGCATTGATTGCCAATAAGGCAACCTTTACACCAGGAGTTCAGCCAATCGGACGACGCAACAAGCCAGGGTGGTTACCAGGATGAGAACCCGAGGCTTCGGAAGGCTGGGGTACACATGGGATGACCACCTGCGCGAAGGTGATTGGATGTTAATGAACTAACGGACTGGGAGGAGGTACCCGTAAAGGGGGGCCACACAGTGGCCACTCTGGCCAAGAGACAAGGGGATTCTGTTCAGGGGTGAGGGAAATCTGCCCAAGCAACCAACACCGTGCCGGCCCCGTGAGGGAAATCCGCTAGGGCACACAGCAGAGCCGCAATCACCACGAGATGAGGAGACACCGTCTCAGGGCAAGGAGGATTCACCCCGTCAACCATGACTATCTAGATGCCGCGAGGGGATTCCGTGCACAGTCCTGCAAAACCACCCACTAGATGAGAGAATCTTGTCCAACCGAGTAAGCCGCGCCATCAGCCATCAGGCTGGTTTTACGGAGGGGACCCCTGAGGAACAGCTGGGAGGAGCTTGTCCTTGTCACCCACCCTCAACTGGAGGGCAGGGGCTCGAGGGAGGAGAAAGGTACCCGCAAAATACCGGGACGTAAACTACACCACATCCGAAGCGGAGGGTCTGGATCGGAGCACTTCTCAGGCTCAACATGACACCATGGTAATTGATCTGGTACGTGTGCTCAATTGAATGTAGAAGAACATTGTAACAGTGCCTTTACCCGCATTCCATGGAGCGAAGGGTGAAGACGCAGACCAGCACGTACACAAGTTTGAACATGTATGCAAATTGAGGAGCATAGACGACAACCACAAGAAGCTGAATGCATTCGGATGTACCCTGGACAAGAAGGCACACGCCTAGTGGATGCAATTCCACGAGGCCAACGAAGGAGCTCGCTAGGAAACCGCATAGAAGGCATTCCTGAACGAAAAGAGTAAGGAAGAGGTGATCCACAAGCTAATAAGAAGCAAAAAGCAGGAGAGTTGGTTGACGAGTACATGGTTTGCATGCTGGGGTATATCGCCCGGCTAAGGGATGCCCCAGTCAACTTGACCAAGAAAATGTGGTATCGAAAGGGACTGCGGCAGGAGATCTACAACTGGATCGGCATAAATGACGACCGAACATTCGACAAGCTACTCCAGTATGCTAAGAAGTGGAGAAGCAGGAAGCCGAAAGACGCAAGGAGAGGAAGACATAGGATAAATTAGATGCTCAGGGGGCAAACGACACCACCACAGATGAGGAAAACCTCTCAGACATTTCAAAACCTGCCAGAAAGGAGAGACGGTCGGGAGCCAAGGGGCACATGCAGTTGCAACATGGAGAGGCCCAACAAGGGGCAACATGGAAGGAAACTTAACCGCAACATTGGCCAAATGGGATACACCGCACGCAGGGACAAGTACTGCCGAGTATATAACATCCGTAGGTCTCACAACACGGACAATTGTTATTGGTTGGCCGAACTCTTGAGCAATAGGCTACCACAAGCAGCAACATTGATGGTAGAACAAAAGGATGAAGGGGATGTAGATAACTAGAGGAGTTACGGCTGAAGGACGGAGGGGGATAATCAAACTCATAGAAGGTCACGATCGGGAGACCAGAATCGTTGGTTCCGTTCCCACAAGCAGTAGCCCTACTGACCCAGTATAGTGACAAAGAGAGATGGCCAGAATGCAAGGAGATGACGTGCACACTATGCGGAGGCCCACACCCGCTTTACCGATGCCCATGGGTATTGTTAATCAAACCAATGTTGGAGGCACAAGCAACCGGCGCCGCCAGGGTGGGCAATGGGCAAATCCTTGCCAGCCCAACACCAACCAAACTAAGTAACAGTTGTATTGCCAGGATAGGATGACAAGACAAACATAGTGCAGCATGCACCCTTAGTGGATGAAACAAGGCAAACGCAAGTATGCGAAACCAGGGGAATGCGAAGGTGCCACAAAAGGAATGCGACAACCTCCAAAGCTGTATCAAATCCATGACTTGCCATTGTTGGGTCATTGTGGGGAATAATGGGCAACAAAACCCTTAGTATTAAAGTAGTGGGTAAGGAAGCAAACCAATATGTCGACCGCTTCAGGACCAGCAAAGCCCAACCAAGGCCAAGAATCACTGAGGAAGGCGAGGAGACGAAAATACCTCGCCTTCAGTATGGGAGAGGCTCAGACATCGACAGGGCAAGAAGCACCACTAATTCCAGCCACACGATGGGGGAATCAGGCACAACCAGCAGCAAGGCCCCCACCAAGACTCACTGCAACCACAATAGACTATGTGAACGACGTGCCAACCATTTCGGTTCACATGGCAGGCGCACGATCAGTAGATGGAGGATCGGTAGTCAACATCATGTCAACGGAGCTCCATCAAGAGTTATGTATGTCAACTCCGTAGCCTACTCCCTTTCAAGTACGCATGGCAAATCAGAAACGAGGTAGCACCCAAGGGCATCCTGAGGGCAGTAGAAGTCGAGGTCCAAACGGTCAAATTTTGGATAAACGTTGTGGTCCTCGACACGCATGCCAGAGGAGGATTTGACTTGCTCCTTGGTCGACCCTGGCTCAGGGTGTGAAGGTGCAGCATGACTAGGAGCACCAACAAATAAGATTCCGCACCAGGAGGGAATAAGGTTCGTATCCACATACCAAATCCAGGCACATGCACAAAGATTCAGGGCACTAGAATACTAGGAGCCAAGCATGCGCAAAGGATGGAGCGAGGGCACAACGGCGACCCCTAGTGGCTGACCTCCATGCTCGGGCTGCGCCAGGCAAAAGGCCCATCACCAGAGGCAGCACAGTGCAAACGAACCAAGGATCGCAGGGGCGTGGCCAAAGCCAAAAACTATCCAGACATAGTGTGGGAGCGCAAAAACTGGTTCACCGACCACCATGACGATTCTGGAGGACCCACTTGGACACACCCCAGTCAGACTATCGCACCAATCAAGCAGGCCCAATCCAAGCCCAGTATCAGCATTGACCAACGGCCATATATTAGCCCCGGCCTCAACAGCGAGTACCCACTGCCACGGCTGATTGGAGATTAGCCCTGGAAGTGGGGGGGGGAAGCTCCAGCAGAGACCCTCCCTGGTAGAAGTAGGGCGCGAAGTCCCAGGTGTGGGACGCGTAGGGCCGATAATGGGAAGCCATGGTAGGAAGAGACCAACAGGTAAGGCTCTGCAGTTAGAACCAGGGTGGGCCCCACCAGGCACCATCAAGACCACAACAGGCGACGATAACGGACAAGCGCTACAACGGACAATTGACAGTAGCTGCCTTGGGCCGAACACCCACCCAGACAAAGCACAGTCCAAGGAATTTGGGGCAGCGTAGTCAACATAACGGGGAGACCCCAAGGAAACACAATAGGAAAGACGACGCGGTCGAAAGCAAGATCTCCTAACACACGTGCTAGCTCACAGGATCACATGGTCCACAAGGTTGGACTGCACACGTGAGGCACGTATTACAAAGACAATGATGGTTGGGCGGCACCATCATTGCATATCTAGCCGCAGGGATAGCCGTGCCAGTCACCTCGGAGGAAACATGAGGACTGCCACATCACCTCAACTCTGGAAGGTGTACAGTGCCACACTTCCATCGCCATGACCACAGACTGGACGGAAAGGAACCGGCTAGTGGTGATTGAAGAAATTCATGTATCCATCGAGGGCTAGGAGCAAACAGCGAAACTCGTGTCGCCCAGGCACTCCAAGTTCAAAGAATTGATCGGCTGACCCGACGTTCGGCAAGTTAGGAGACAGTTACGGTTGGACAAATCATCGATCTTCCATGGGGAGAAGCGGAGGCCCCGGGATTCACCGAGAAGGCCAGATAATTCATCTAGTCGGCGGAACTGGTAGCTAGTCAGACCGAGCGCATGGGGATACAGTTTTGCACAGATGGGAGCACAGTCTTCCGTATTATGTTCGACGAACTAGCGATAGTATTCTGAGTACCACGGGACGGCCTCACCTTAGGAGAATATTCGGACGCGGAGGTTCAACAGCCTACCACATGCGTTACGAGGTATACAAATGAGGGAGGAAGCAACCGAATTCATAGCACTAGTGGTCTTCATGCTCACTGGAAGAACAGGGAGACATATCACTAGGCGGTTGGCAAACGGTCTTTGTAGGGCTTGGGAAGGAGTCGTGGTAAACTAGGCAGATTGCCTTAAGTAGTACTTGATTCTGGCTCTAACCAGGGAAATCCACGGAGTTCGGACCAGGACTGAGCAAAGACTTTCCATGGCTGGCCATATCACTATTATGACCACATGCTCGTTTGGCCGAACAGCAGTTAGAGCACCACCACTACTCCAGACGAGGGACAAAGAACAGAGGAGTAAAAGACAGGACAACTATAAGGAGCAGCTAGGACCCTCGGAGTCGACAGAGGAATAGGCGGAAGGTAGCCCCCTTCATGACCAGGAACTACTAGAGCATGGAACGTTGGAACCTGTACACGCGGTTCCCCTGGCTGTAGGACCCCGTTACCACCAAAATCCCCATCCAAAACACCTGAGCAATCAACCGGACCAAGCCAAGGAGAAAAGGAAGGCAAGTCTGAGGAAGAGTCAAAGGCTAATTGCCAACATTTCCAGGCCGACAGACGGTGGGCCTCAACACCTACATCAAGCTTGCAGAGGCCTTCGATTAGCTAAAGGAAGCAATAGAGGCATATAACAACCTTGATCTCCCAGCTGTGGCAAAAGAACACGATGCCATAGTGGCTGAGCTCACGGAACGACGGCAGGAAGCAAGGGAGGATACCCAAAAAGTTAAGGAACTACTTTGTCAAGGGGCCGATTGTGTATGATAGTATTAAAAGGGAAGAAGGATGCCTAGGAACTTTGGAGCGAGAGGGCAGCATAATTCCGAAGGTTATACAATGAGTGCGAAACCCTCCTAGGGCTATTGGATGACCACCAACACACTCGTGGCCAGGCCATAACAGAAAAGGAACAGCAAATACACGAGCTTAAGTCCCATATTGAGCAGAGGAGCGGGGAGCTTGCAGGAGCCCAAGCAGAACTGACGGTGGTCAGGGAAGAATTGCACCAAAGGGCTCAACTCGCAAGGACCAATACCACACCTATGACTGGCCAGCAAGAACCTCTAACCGGAGGGCTAGAGGCGAGTAGGGCATTATCACCAAGTACAGGGCAGGCACAGCTCGGCCAGGGAACAGGAGCCATCGTGAATCACTGCCATCAGATTGACGGAGCGCGCCCAACTACTTGCAGCAAGGGGGCAGGAGTTGCAACATTCGCAAGAGCGGATTTAGGAATTGGAGGTCCAGCTCAAGCAACTTCAGGTACAATAGGCAGGCTTTGAGACAAGGCTACGGAGAGTGATCGCGCTACGGGACGCGACCATTGCCACGCTGAAGACAACACTGGCCGCAACAGAGAGCGAGATCACCATCCATCGGGAGCACTATGGGGTGGACATCTAGGGAATGGCTCGAGGACGTGCCAACGAATAAGCCCGTGCATCTGGTTGATGGTGGGTTGACCACCGTTAAACTGCCAGCCGGAGCGAACGAGCAACGAGATGAAGTGCCCAACAAGGAAGGTACCGTAGGTACAAATTGACGACAACAGCAGTTAGGCAGCGGCGTAACCAGGCATAGATCCGATTGTTTGGATCAACTACCAAGGGTGCTCAAGATAGCACACGTGAGGGAGGTGCATAAATGTGACAGATAGGACTTTGTCACATGGCAGTAGACTAGTGAGAGTGTGCCACATGTACCTAGGGTCTAGCACTAAGTGACCCACTATATAAGCAGGAAGGCTGGTAGTGGGTCGGGTCCTTTTAGTGGAGTTTTTGTCTTGTATCTTGCTTGACCTCCCTGAAGGAGTTTGTACTCAAGCAGGCACCATATATAAAACATATTCCTTCTGATCACTATCTCTTCGGTGATACTTCCTTTGCTCTGCTCCTAGGCCCGACAACCTACTCTGCCACCAAGTGGCAGCACTACTCTAGGAGAATGTTCCCCACCCCTATTAACATGGACCCTTGCGGCATCTGGGTAAAGGCCATTCAGCACCTTTCAGTACACCCGAGGTAAGGTCAACCAGCCGGCACAGACCCCCGGGATTGGACACTATCCACAGCTCCTGGCGACCACTGAGGCTTCATAAGCAACACCACATTTGGCCTGCGGAGTCCCCGACGACCACTCTCTCTCTCTCACACACACACACATACACCTAATTGTTGCATTTTGGATTGGTTTCAACACATGAATTTGTCAAGCCACGATCCAGGAACCAGGAAGCAAGTAGGATTCCGAAACAGGAAGGTTTGACTCAGGAACAGGACCGAGAGCAGGACAGGAACTAGGAACAGGAACAGGACGGATCCAAGAACAAGACAGGATCCGGGAGCAAGACAGGAGCAGGAGGCAAAGAGTAAGACAAGAACAAGACAAGAACAAGGTCTAGCCCAGTGTCACATCTTCATGTGACACTGCCTTCCACGATGTGGGCTATCATTGCCATAGCCCTTTAGATTCATAAAAGCTCCGACCTAATTGTTGTACAATCAGTTACAATCAACACCAATCATTCTACGATTATTCAAGCTAATCTGGTCATGAGCCTAATCTAGTCACTAGCCAAAATTGGTCATCCTTATCCTATAGGAATATCCTGTAGGAATATCCTGCGGGCCGAAATCCTGTATGCATATCCTGTAGGCTGAATCCTGTATGTCGTATCCTGTATCCTGTATCGGGTCGTGACAGCACCTCCTCCCTAAGGACGAGTTCCACGAGTCTTGGGACCTGGTTTAGCAGGATAATGCCGATGGAAAGCAGCAACTTTGGAAGAAGCATGGAGTAAGTTGGATGCAGGTTCCCAAGTGCGATCGGTAGGCAAATAACCTTTCCAATCCACCAAGTATTGAAGTTGCGACGATGAAGACGAGAATCAAGGATGGCTGCAACTTCGTACTCAGGTTCACCAGCAATGACCACAGGAGGGGGAGGAGAAGAAGCACGACCAGGAAGAGAAGAAGGATGATACGGCTCCAACAAGGAGGTGTGAAACACAGGATGAAGTTTCACCGTAGGATGGTAACTCGAGTCGGAAAGCTACAGGATTTACCTCCGCCACGATCCTGTAAGGGCCCAATCGTTGAAAATCCAACTTAGAAGAAGGCCTGTTGGTGCGAATGTGTCGACGAAGAAGCCACACGAGATCACCAATCTTGTATGCAGGTGCGGTTGACGGTGAGCATCAGCATGATGCTTGTACCGTTCCTGTGCCTGCTGAAGTGAACCTGGAGATCATCCTGTACCTGCCGAAGATGCTGAAGACGATCCTGTACTGCAGGAGCGGAAGAAGGAGAAGCAGGAGAGCAAAGTCAAAACGTGGATGGTGGCCTGTAAGAGCAAAGAAAGGTGTCTGGCCTGTAGATGCGTGAATGGAGTTGTTGTAGGCAAACTCCGCCATAGGAAGAAGGTCCAACCAATTATCCTGTTGGTAACTGATGAAGCAACGAAGATATTGCTCCAAGGTCTGGATTGTGCGTTCTGACTGTCCATCAGTTTGCGGGTGATATCCTGAAGAAAGATCCGCTTTAACCTGTAGACTCCGAAGAAGCTCTCGCCAAAACTTGGACATGAATTGTGGACCTCGATCGGAAACAATGCTCTCAGGAAGACCATGATGTCGGAACACCTCACGGATCACCAACTCGGCAGTTGTCTGACCTGTAGCTGTCTTGTTGCAGGGTAGGAAATGAGCCTGCTTGGTGAAACGGTCAACCACCACAAGAACTGCATCGAATCCACGAGAAGGAGGAAGATCTGTGAGGAAATCCATAGAAATGGATCTCCAAGGAGTAGAAGGAACAGGAAGAGGACGAAGAAGACCAGAAGGTGCATGACGAGGCATCTTCGACCTGTTGCAGGTGTCACAACTCCGTACAAACCTTTCCACAAAACCCGCAACCCAGGCCACCAATAGTTGCGAGTCACCAACTCAACTGTCTTGGCCACACCAAAATGTCCTGTAGCCGGGTATCATGACAATCCTGTACCACACGAGTCCTGCAAACACCAACAGGAACGTACAGGAGACCTTCCCGGTACAGGAGTCCATCCTGTATGGTGAACAGGTTGTAGTCTGGACGGGAACTGGAGGAAGAGGAACTTGCAACGTCAGGATGAATGTGTGAGAACACATTCTTTGCCAAGTCGTCTGTAGCCAACTGCGAACGGACGTCTTGTAGGAGAGTTGAATTTGCTGGAGCCTGATGAACCTGCAGTGCCGCAAGCCGGAATCGATCAGGACCCAACAACACTTGCCTTTGACAGTCAAATGCAGGATCGCCCGGGCTTGGTGCAAGGTAGGAGCGCCTAGACAATGCGTCCGCCTTGCCATTCCGAAAACCGGGCCTGTAGACGATGACGAAGTCAAAACGTGATAGGAACTCCGCCCACCTAGCCTGTCGCCGACTGAGAACTCGAGCCGTTTGAAAGTACTCCAGGTTCTTGTGATCCGTAAGAACTTGTACAGGATGTGCAGCACCTTCCAGGAAATGCCGCCACTCCTCAAACGAATCCACAATGGCCTTGAGTTCCTTGTCATGAATCTCGTAATTGATCTCCGCCGACAGGAATTTACGAGAGTGAAAAGCTACAGGATGAAGCAACTTGTCCTCTCCAACTTGCGATAGGACGGATCCTACTGCAAAATCCGAGGCATCTGCTTCAACGAAGAAAGGACGAGAAGGATCAGGATGTGCTAAAATCGGAGCTGTCGTGAAGGTGTCCTTGAGTGTTGTGAATGCATGTTCCGCCTTGTCGGACCAAGAGAAAACCTCTGTGCGCTTGGTGAGTTCCGTGAGTGGAAGTACACGCTTGGAGAAGTCCTGTATGAATCGCCTGTAGAAGTTTGCAAAGCCAAGGAAACATTGTACATCTCGTACAGACTTGGGCCTCTCCCACTCCACGATGGTCTTCACCTTGTGCATGTCCATGGAAACGCCAGCAGGAGAGACGATGTAGCCCAAGAACTCCACAGAATCCCTATCGAAAAAACACTTCTCCAACTTCGCATACAAGCCATGCTCACGAAGCCGCTGTAGAACCAACCGTACATGCTTGTCATGTGCCGCCTGGTCCTTGGAGAAAATCAAAATGTCGTCGAGGTAGATCACCACAAACTGGTCCAAGAAGTCACGAAAGATGTCGTTCACCAATGTTGGAACACGGCTGGGGCATTGGTAAGGCCGAAAGGCATCACCGTGTACTCGAAGTGTCCATACCTTGTACGAAAGGCAGTCTTCCACTCATCGCCGGGACGAATCCGTACAAGGTTGTAGGCCCCTCGTAAGTCGATCTTCGTGAACACCTTTGCTCCTCGCAGCCGATCGAGAAGTTCCGGGATCAATGGCAACGGGTACCGATTCCGAATGGTAGCTTGATTCAAACCCCTGTAGTCCACAACCAAACGTAAGCTCCCATCCTTCTTCTTGACAAAGAAGATTGGCGCTCCTGCAGGGGACTTTGAGTGACGAATGAAGCCGGATGCCAAGTTGTCCTCGATGTACTGGCGAAGAACCTCCAACTCTGTGGGTGACAATGCGTAAATCGGTCCGAACGGTGGGGTCTTTCCTTCTGCAAGATCAATAGGACAGTCGTAGGACCTGTGAACAGGAAGAACTGTAGCCTTGTGCTTGTCAAAAACGTCCTTAAAGTCGTGGTACTTGGATGGTAGAGAAGAAGGAGGAGAAGGAGAAGGAGTAGGGAAGGAGATTGAAAAACAGGAGAGTCAGACACAGGAAAGGTAGAAGAGGACGTAGGAGTTACTTGAAAGGCAAAAAGGTGGAAAGGAGCAGGATCAGTGGTAAGTTCATGCATGGTAGTGGTAAGAACTCGGAGAGGAGCAGGAGGGAGCTGTGATTGAAAAAGAGGAAGGATCTTGGGGGTGGAATAGAAACAGAGTAACAAAAGAAGCAGGATTGGAGAAACTGTGTGGATGTTGAAGTGTACAGGATTGGAAGAATCCTGTACAGAAGTCCGTGGTTGCACAGGAGTGAGGAGAGCCTGTGATGTGCTGACGAACCAACAGGAGGTGGATCCTGTTGAGGAGGAACCTTCGACACTGATACAGGATTGGAAGAACCCTGTACAGGACACCGCAAACTTACAGGAGTGGAGAAAGCCTGCGGATGTGCTGAGGAACTGACATGAGGTGAATCCTGTCGAGAGGAGTCTTCAACACTGGTACAGGAACAGGCACGGTCAATCCTGTAGCTTGTACTGCCTCAGACACCAAGGATGTATCCTGCACGCAGGAAGGTACAGGATTGATCCTGGCTGTTGGAGAGGAAAACGTGAGCGTCCTAGACCTCCAGTCGATCTGCGGATTTGCAACAACGAACCATGGCATGCCAAAAATGATGGGAGTCGACCGAGTCTTGATCAAGTTGAAGGAAATCGAACAGTTGAATGCACCATGATTGCAAGAGAGAGGTGTGGTAGCGTGGGTAACTGCGCCAGAAGCAATCAAACGACCATCGGCCACCTCTACAGGAATTGCACGCTTCAACTTCACCACCGGAATGCCATGCTGAGCTGCAAAAGTGTCATCCATGAAACATGCATTTGCACCAGTGTCTAACAGGGCAAACTCCTTGAGCTCTCTGAGGCGAATGTGTACAGGAAACTTGAGTGATGGAATGGTATGAGTAGCACCAATGGAGCCTGCACCTACGTCCAACTTCGCGGCTCCTAGACGAAGTGGACATTGAAGTTTTCCGACTGAACTTCAGCTTCGGCTTCACGCGCCTTGAACTTCCTGGCTTTATTAGGACATTCCGCCACCTTGTGTCCTGCTGCACCACAATACAAGCATAGGTTCTCACCCCGTCGACGTTGCTTCTCAGCAGTTGAAAGTGGGCCACGCTTAATTGTTAACCTCCATAGGAACTGCTCCAGAAGGTGTCGCAGGAACATGTGCTACGGCTACAGGATTGGCTGGCAGGAACTGCTGACGGAATTTTTCCTGACGGCGCTCGAACAAACGGTTGTCGCAGCGAACGGCCTGTTGCATGATCTCCGCTAACGTTTGGGCATCCGGTAACGTAAGGAGAAGGTCCTTCACCGTCCTTCAGCCCAAAACGGAAATGTTCGATCAATGCAGTCTCGTCCCATGGAATGTTCGTGCACAATTGCTGGAATTCGGATGCATAAACGGAAGCTGGTCTGGATCCTTGTGTGAGCCTCCGTAACTTTGTGCATGCAGAACGGTACTTATCAGGATCTCCAAAGCAGGCTTCAAAGGCAGCCACGAAACCTTCAAAGTCTTCCATCAATGGGTCGTCACGCTCCAGCAAGGGAGCAACCCAAGCTCGTGGAGATCCACTTAGTAAGGATGCCAAAAGGCCAACCTTTTGTGCATCCGTCGAGTAGCGGCGTGGTTGCATGCGGATCAAGAGCCGGATCTGATTCAGGAAACCTTGGAAATCGGCACGGTTGCCACTGAACTTCTCTGGCATGCTGATCTTCGGCTCCGGAGAAAAGTTCGATGAAGAAGGAACCACCGATGCCTGAGAGAGAGCCTGCGCAGCAGCCTTGGAGGATGCATCAGCAGCTGCATGTGCCGCATGGGTGGAGCCTTGTAGATCGGTGACCACTTGGCGCAAAGTGGCCAGCTCATGAAGCAACATTTGGTGCTCGCGTTGAAAGTGCTCAAAATCAGCCATGATCGTATGAAAGAAAAAAGGAGAAAAACGAAGGAAAAGAATCAAGGAAAAAAAAAGTAGCTGGGAAACGAAGAGCTATGAAAGCAGTTACAATCAAACTGTCAAGCCACGATCCAGGAACCAGGAAGCAAGTAGGATTCCGAGAACAGGAAGGCTTGACTCAGGAACAGGGAGAGCAGGACAGGAACTAGGAACAGGAACAGGACGGATCCAAGAACAAGACAGGATCCGGGAGCAAGACAGGAGCAGGAGGCAAAGAGTAAGACAAGAACAAGACAAGAACAAGGAACAAGAATAATCGTAGAATGACTGGTGTTGATTGTAACTGATTGTACAACAATTAGGTCGGAGCTTTTATGCTCACAACTCCAAGCTAATCTGGTCATGAGCCTAATCTAGTCACTAGCCAAAATTGGTCATCCTTATCCTATAGGAATATCCTGTAGGAATATCCTGCGGGAATATCCTGTGAGAATATCCTGTGGGAATATCCTGTGGCATATCCTGTGGGAATATCCTGCGGGCCGAAATCCTGTATCGCATATCCTGTAGGCTGAATCCTGTATGTCGTATCCTGTATCCTGTATCGGGTCCATGACAGAATTTTGTCTTTGCAGACCATAGTAACCTAACTTAAAATATTTGTTGTGAAAGTAAGCTTGTTTTGTTCTTTGTATAACCAATATGATGCATATTTTATATGATATACAAATATTACATTTTAAACATCATATATAAAATCACCATTAAAGGTTACTACATCTAATGAAGCTATACTTAACCTCCTTGGCAACGTTTTGAAAATGGGTATGCATTGTGAGTGTGTGTATGTATGTGTGAGAGAGACAAAATTTTACTCTTGATCTTAATTTTCTTAAATGCCACCATTAATAATTGTGCACAACGATACTTTTTACATGGCTCCATGTCAAACATGGTTGTGCATGTTCCTATTGTTCTAATGAGATGGAAATTCTTGTAGTTGAAGTATTACTTTAATTAATGTTGTAAGCGATCATGCACCATATTTTTTTCGTCATAAGATCATCCATGCCAGACAAAAATTATATGTTTTTTTAAAATAAAATGTTTGACTATGTTAGTGGCCCCGCTCATGAAATCAAAAGAAATAAAAAAGATGAGATTTATGTGTGAACGATGGTGAATAAATTTATTAATTCCTTTTTAAACATTACAACTTACAAATTTTATCACCAATAATCTCCATATGAAACAATTATAATATAAAAATAGACTTTCATCTCTTACTATTATAACTCTTCTAAAAAGTTTAAAAATCATTTTGGTCCATCAACAACAATCGTTACAGATCTTCATATTTTTAATAACCCTAACTACGTCTCCATAAGGTGTATTCAAAATGCCATAAATAACATCACCCTTCTCAGTGTACCCACATAGTGCCTTCTCATTCTCATTATACATTATAAAATGTCATGCCAATGGGTTAGCAATATATCCATATTCTTGCATGCCTTTGAGAATTTATTTTAATTTGTCTTCAACATATGCAGAATCCAATGATAAATTTAACTATCCCCCCAACCCATCCATAACATAAATTTGCATATACATTTTCAAACACTAAACTTCATTTTTTATTTCCAACACCCTCTCTTGCTCCTCCCACATACCCTTACTATTATATATCTCAGCCATGAGTATATAAGCAGATGCCTTTTTCTGATCTAAATCCACCAAAGATTTAAAAGCCATCCTTCCTATTTCAACATTATTCATTTGTGACAAGCACTCAACAGTGTCATCCAAGTCACTACATTGGGATTGTAAGGCATTTTTGTAACAAAGTAACAGCTCGTTCAGTTTGTTTGTGCGACCTAAAAGATCAACCATACAAGTGTAATGCATCACAGTAGGGGTGAGTTTATATCGCATAATCATTATCTCAAGGTATTCCCATGCCTTTTCTATTATACCTGCATGGTTACAACATTCAAGTATGCACAAAAATGTAATAGCATTTGGTTGAAAATTTTGATCTTCCATTGCTTTAAAAAGGCTAAAGACAGAACTAGTATTCCCAAGCTTACTATAACCTATTAAGAGCGCATTCCATGTTGATACATCCCTTACTCGTGGGTGCAAATCAAATACCTTACAGCCTCTTTCATGCTCCCACATTTCGCATAAAAGTCTACCAAAGATGTTACTACGTGAGTATTAAAATTCCTTTATCTCTGAATGAAACTTCCGTCAATGGTAAGGCCCATTCAAACCACAGGCCTTGAGGCAGCAACATATGTCACAGAATCAGGTGCACATCTGCACTTCTCTTTCATTATGGAGAAACAGTCTAGGGCAACAAGACCTTGTCCATTGTCCGTATAGCCCAGGATCAGAGCAGTCCAGGACACCACGTCTGGCTCCTGGATACTGTCAACACGTTCCTAGCGTCTGCCATGCTGCCACACTTGGCATACATGTCTATGAGCGTGTTCTGCACGAACTGATCCATTGGTAACCAATCTCCAAATGTATCTCTCTACCTCGCCAGACACCTTTTCTTTCCAGTTTCATCTCCATCTGCTGCCAGCGACGTGCAGGCCTTGAGAGCAGCAACATATGTCACGCAATTGGGCACACATCTGCACTTCTCTTTCATTCTGGGAGAAACAGTCCAGGGCAACAAGACCCTGCCCATCATCCGCATAGCCTAGGATCAGAGCATTCCAGGACACCACGTCTGGCTCCTGGATACTGTCAAACACGCTCCTAGCGTCTACCATGCTGCCACACTTGGCATACATGTCTATGAGCGTGTTCTGCACGAACTGACTCATATGACAACCAATCTCCAAGTGTATCTCTCTACCTCGTTCCAGACACATTTTCTTTCCAGTTTCATCTCCATCTGCTGCCAGTGACGTGCAGGCCTTTAGGGCAGCAAGATAAGTCACGCAATTGGGCGCACATCTGCACTTTTCTTTCATTCTAGAGAGACAGTCCAGGGCAACAAGACCCTGCCCATCCTCCGCATATCCCAGGATCAGAGCATTCCATGACACCACGTTCGGCTCCTGGATACTGTCAAACACTCTCTACCGTTTACCATGCTGCCACACTTGCAATACATGTCTATGAGCGTGTTCTGCACGAACTGACTCATATGGCAACAATCTCCAAATGTATCTCTCTACCTCGTTCCAGACACCTTTTCTTTCCAGTTTCATCTCCATCTGCTGCCAGCGACGTGCAGGCCTTGAGAGCAGCAACATATGTCACGCAATGGCGCACACCTTCTCTCGTCCTTCATCCTCGAAAACAAGTCCAGGGCAGCAAGACCTTGTGCACTGTCCCCATATCCTAGGATCACAGCAGTCCAGGACACCACGTCCGGCTCCTGAATATTGTCAAACACTGTCCGAGCGTTTACCATGCTGCCGCACTTGGCGTACATGTTCATGAGTGTTGCTGCAACATACATGTTCGACTCGTTCCCAGTTTCCACTGCCTTTGCATGGACTTGTTTCCCCTTGTGCAGGTCTTTTTTCCTTGTACAGGATTTTACGTCAGAGAGGAGATCATGGACATGAACATTTCTGATTGCTGATCGATGCCGCTTCATTTTCCCCCTCCTTGTCAAGGCATCAACTGGATTAGACTCTTGGAAGTTGTTGACGATCCATTCCAAATATCCATTGTCAACCCGATCGATGTGCTTCCCTCTGTGCTTTCCAAAATCAAAACACATCTCGCCGCATGGAGTACACTCGAAACGAACCATGCCTATGGCCAGTTCTCCAGGTACTGCCAATTCCCTCACATCGCATCTGTGGCCATGCAAAGTACCGATTATCGCGACTACTCCAGGTGCTCATATCAATCAAGAAAGGATGCAAAAACGCTTCTATCAGGCGCAGTAAGGCCGTCTACAGAATTAAAGGCAGGAGATTCGTCTACTCGACTTCTCAGGCTCCAACCCACAAGTTCTCGTGGCTGACCACATAGACGTCTCTGGGATACTTGGCTTATCATCGATGGTGCTGCAAGCTATGTGGAGAGTCCAGGACCAATTCTTCAGTGTACGTGTCCGACACTAAGGCCAATCACTAAGCAGGAGTATACCTGTACATGGAGGCCTGGACGTTAGAGACATCACAGACATGCCAATCTCCGGAGGAGTCCCCAAACATATATTTTACATGGTCCCAAGGGAGCTCAAGCGACTTATCGACTCCAGCTTTGCGCATATCAGCGATGTAGCTGCCTTCATGAATGTCTTGAAGAACCTGATGCATCAAATAAGTTTTGCTATAACAGGTGCAAAATTTCTCTCCTATGTTATCGTCATTCTTGTTGCAGGTATCCAGATGATTTTGCCGTAGTCTCAGCTTCAAATCAGAATTGTTCCTGCTTCTGTGTATGTTGATCAGAAATGTGATGAACTTTTCAAGGTCAATACTGAAGTACAGCGGGACAGGTGGACCGCAGATATTCCAGAGGCTGCAGGGTTTAAACGATGGAAGTTTGAGCAATCTGCACATGGCCGGAAGGTCTGTTCAGGATGAAGGAGCTGAAGCAGAATGCTGGGGCTGAGCGTCAGGTAGAAATCAAGCGTGATCACTGTATACAACTGGCAACTCTACTCGGATTCAACGACCAGCCTACTCAACATTGGAGGCAAACCGTCGAACGAATACGTGCGGCCTGGGGTTAATACACTTCCCAGAGAACTGGAACTGCGCTCTGGAATGGCTAAGGTTCATACATATACGTGTACATATATACAATACAGCGTACACAAGTTAGTAAGGTAAATAAAAAGGTAACGACCATGTAATCACCTATACTATTAGATTCTTTTAATGGCCACCGTCTCACAAAGATACGTCTCACAAAGATACGAGAGATCTTTAAACACAAAAGTTTCATAAATAAATAAATAAGTGTATCAAATGAATTAAATACTCTTTGTATTTAAATAATTTTGTCATTGTCATTATGTTAAAGTCTAGATACAAAGAAATAGGAAGTGAGTCTTTGTTAAACACACACATGCGCATGTAGTAAATTAACACATATACACAATGTATATAACTTGGAGAACTTATTTTCCTGTCTATATTCGTGCATATAACAAATCGTTGTCGTGTGTGTGTGTGTGTTTGTTTTGATAGCTGGTTATATATCCGTATAAATCTACTGCATTTACCCAGACGGGGATTGGTTTATTATATGAGAAAGAGAGAGAGAGTCTGTTATAGATGGCTTGATGAGATAATTTTTCCCAAAGATGAGGTTTCGGAGCCGGTTATACGTATATGTCTGGGTATTATAGGGACATGCATATATTACACTGTTGAAGACCATGTTTATCTCATAAGAGGTATTATTGTTGTAACACAAAGCTATTTCTACGTATCTAAATCCTACATACTTATTTTATTAATTTTAAAAAGCGAATAATGTGCAAGACTATATATATGATAATTTAAGCTATTTTATCTCAGAAAATTTTAATTTTATCTCAGAAAAGGAACCACTTTATGAGATATTATTGATGTAATAGTTACATCATACGTTTTATACGCCATTTACATAAGCGATAAACGTGTATGCACAAAGTATAATAAACTTGGCATACGCATCATACGTGAATATAAATCAAAACATAAAGAAATATAGTATATTAAAACATCACCACCCTCACGTCCTCCATATCAACTTCCTCCATGTTAACTTCTTCACATTTGCTCAAATTTGAGTTTAAAACTTGAGTCAACTTGAGTCAACAAGCTCAACCGAATTAATCAATAGTCAATATATATGAACCACAACAAGTTTGTGACCAACCACCAAAGGTTTGTCGCAAACCACAATGTCAATGCTAGTCAACATGCAATTATAGACGAAGATGGGTCAATGAATATTCAATGATGGTAAACAGCATTTCAATGCCGGTCAATGGAAGTCTGTACAGTTTCAACATTGGTCAATGTACAAGTCAACCCTAGTCAACTTGGTGGTCATCAAAGGTCAACCTCAAAAAACTTTGCCATGAATCTATTTGAGGTTCGCCACCAACACTTTTGGCCATGTGTCAATTGTAGCAACGTTTGGTTGATAACATGGTTCGCAACAAGAAATGTATTGTAAGAAACTTTGTGTCTATGCTTCTCATTTTGCGATAAGGAGTCTCTTAGCAATGGCAAAAATGAAAGCTAAGGGGAGGCACTAATAGAACGGGCCATGGGTGCCACCATGGGCATTTAAAATATTCATCATGTAGCTTTATGATGCATGGATGCAACTCTGCACTGAGGGTGTCCCTCATAAAAAATTCAGAGGATAAAGAATCGGAAACATGGATGTCCTCGAATAGCTATGCTTGGGACATCTAGTACGACAATGACTTCCCTATCGAGATCAATTTGAGTAATAATCCTTAGCTATGCAATGGCTAGATTTTGAAGGAGCACATGAAGGCTAGATATGTGGAAATAAAACTTAGGTGCATGTAAGGGACTGGTCGTAGGGCACCTTATCTTGGTGTGGCATCCATAATTGGCTGATACAAAGGAGTAATAAGAATGGTGTTTTTTAGCTTTTGTTGTATTTAAATTTTCATTGAAGTATTAAAAAACATGGTTGTTCATATGGGCATATGGCAAGTAATTATTAATTTGGTTGTGAGGCACATGAAACAAAACCATGTGTACAATATGTAGTGGCAAAATTGATTGACATCTATGAAAAGATGACATGTATCATAGGGGAGAGATTATGTGCATGGACTTAAAAAATCAATGTTGCATAAAGCATTGTTAGCATAATTTGACCCTTGACTGAAAACAAAAGCATAACAAAACAATGCAAGCACTAACTCCAGGTTCAATGGCTGAACAATGCAAAGATTTTTGGACATCTATATTATCATATATCCATGCTTTTGAATTCTTAAAGAGGATTTTTGTATCTTCTCTAGAGCACAAGTATAAGGGAGAGGATAAGTGTTACAAATGGAATACATATTTTGATTCATACTCCTACAAATTATTTTTCCCTCATAAAAAATAAGAATGGTGTTATCATGTAGCTTTATGATGCATGGATGCAACTCTGCACTGAGGGCGTCCCTCATAAAAAATTCAGAGGATAAAGAATCGGAAACATGGATGTCCTCGAATAGCTATGCTTGGGACATCTAGTACGACAATGACTTCCCTATCGAGATCAATTTGAGTGATAATCCTTAGCTATGCAATGGCTAGATTTTGAAGGAGCACATGAAGGCTAGATATGTGGAAATAAAACTTAGGTGCATGTAAGGGACTGGTCGTAAGGCACCTTATCTTGGTGTGGCATCCATAATTGGCTGATACAAAGGAGTAATAAGAATGGTGTTTTTTAGCTTTTGTTGTATTTAAATTTTCATTGAAGTATTAAAAAACATGGTTGTTCATATGGGCATATGGCAAGTAATTATTAATTTGGTTGTGAGGCACATGAAACAAAACCATGTGTACAATATGTAGTGGCAAAATTGATTGACATCTTATGAAAAGATGACATGTATCATAGGGGAGAGATTATGTGCATGGACTTAAAAATCAATGTTGCATAAAGCATTGTTTAGCATAATTTGACCCTTGACTAAAAGCAAAAGCATAACAAACAATGCAAGCACTAACTCCAGGTTCAATGGCTGAACAATGCAAAGATTTTTGGACATCTATATTATCATATATCCATGCTTTTGAATTCTTAAAGAGGATTTTTGTATTTTCTCTAGAGCACAAGTATAAGGGAGAGGATAAAGTGTTACAAATGGAATACATATTTTGATTCATACTTCTACAAATATTATTTTTCCTTAGGATCTCTACGATGTCAAAGCAACAAAAGTGTAACATGCAAGATGGGGCATTAACTTTCTATTTCATGAATCAGGTCCTGGACAAATTAATCGAGAGTCTCTAGGTGGAAATAAACAAGGAGGCAACAACAATTTGTCTAAGGGATCTCATTCAAGACTAGAAACACAAGATTTTGAAGAAACTCAAGAAGATCAGTGAGCAAAATGAGCAGATCTCCAAAGTCAAGGAGTAGAACCATCAAATAAGGTAATTGGTGAAGAGAGCAAATGGACTATAGGTGAACCTTGAAAGGCATATCCAACACGAACATGAGTTAGTTGAGATGGTTGAGCAATTGGAGAGGGTTGTCCATTTTTTCATTGATGAGGTGAAGTGGCTAAAGTAATATAGTATGGTGGTAATCATCATAATAATATTATGTAGGATTGCATTGTGGTTGGTGGTTTTTTCAATTCACATATATGTCTATGCTGGTTGTCAAGGTTTGTTGGCACACCTTTAGATATGTAATGCTTACGTTTATTTAAAGTTGTAAATTTCTTATTTGGAAAGGGTTGTAATGGGGTATATTAAAACCTATGAATTGTCCATTAGATTTCACCATATTATCATTAGTTAGGCTTGAATGTGTACCTTTTTAATAGAATTGCATATGTGTGGTCATAAGTCTTGAGGTTTACTGGCAAACCTTAAGATATCCGACAATGTTTATTTATAGTTTGCAAAGTATTTTTTAAGGGGACTCCATTTCTCATTGATGAGGTGGATAATTTGTTTTTCATTTTCCCTCTTCCTTCTTAAGGTTTGCCGGCGAACCTTTACATATATTTCCTTTGTATTTGTTAATACACGTGAATGTTAAGTTTCTTGAATTTCTTTTATTCAATAGTAAAAAATATATACCAATTTAATGTATGAAATCCATTTCCAAAACAATTGTTCAACTTTGCTTAGGATAAGAGATGCTTGGTGGATATGATGAAGCATATACGAATTTTGGTTGAGAACATGCATGTAAACATAATACAATGCTTGCAAGTGATGAAGGCCTTGTTGGAGGTTTCTCTCACGTGGAAGTCATGACACCAACAATTAGGGATTTCTTCAACAGTGATGATGTAAGTAGAACTTGGGTTGTTTTTTGAGGGAACCATGTAAACTCTAGATCATGGGCCACTTTGCATCATGGTAACCAGATTGGGATTCATATTACATGCGTTGGTTATTCTTGTATGTGCCAACGTAGATATTGCAAAACAAAATATCACATTTATCCATTCCTCTAGGGTCTTCGGTGTCCTATAGGTATGTTTTGAGGAAGATGGATCGCCTATGAACCTTGCACCATTAGTTAAAACTTACATTTTCTAGTGCGACAACTTCATCCTGAGTGATGTTCATCAGAATATCTACAAGTTATGTTATAGTTTTTTACTATGACTTTTTTTACTTTGGACGTTGATTATTGCTACCTACTACTATGTTGATGGACACTAGATGCAGTGAAAAACAACCCCACTTGGTGCACTTAGGTGTTTAAGGATAGTCCAATCGGCTGTCACTAAATATCTTGAGAAACTCTAGGTGAAGGTAGAACTTACCTTTTAGAAAATGCTCCTCAATTTTGATGTTCTAATTAAGTTATTCGGTTAATGCAGATGAGTTTGACATATTAAATAGGGTTGGAACACCCCTAGGGTTGCCCGAACCCATGTCCTAAATCCCCACCCCTCGTGTAGGGTTAGGGGTACGAGTTAGGTTTAAGGTAAGCTCGTCTCATTAACTAAGAGATTAACATTCCGTGCCAACCCACTTACACATGTAGGAAAAAGAGGGGGGGGCTCTGTCACATAAATAAGGCAGGGTATATTGTTGTAGAAGAGTTCCTAGTTCATGATAGAGCATTATTCTTTTATTGGCGAAAGCTCTAGCATGTGTCATCAAGGCACGACCCTCTATTGTGCTACCTCAACTTTTAAACAATAAGGGTTTGTCTCATTTTTGAGGGAGCCTATTGTTAACATACAAAACTTTCCTGTGTGTAGAAAACACTGTTCACAGCGCAGGAAAAGCTTTGCACGTTAAAGTGTAGGGATTTCGTCCAATAGAGAGCTCTAGATATATACTTATTCGTCTCTAAGGTCAAGGATAGGATTTTGCTTTGGCCATTGCCATGTATAAGCATTCACAATACCCCATAAATATGCACTTGCATTACTATATGAATACAAAGAGATAGCAAGTGTGGAGACTTACTTCTCTCCCAAAGAACTCTCTCTCTCATGCATTGCTCTCCATAGCCTTCATAGTCTCTCTCTCTTCCTTGCCTTCCTTGCCCTTCCTTGCCCTAGCTTGCCCTAACCGAATCCTGTCCTCCTCCAACCGTCATAACTGTCTGCTTCCTGCAACCGTAGGATTTTCCTACCCTGTAGGATTTTTCCTACTACTGTAGGATTTTTCCTGTACACAGGATATTTCCTACTACTACTTTCCTACAAGTTATTCCTCCACTGTAGGAAAGTCCTATGTATGCAGTTCCTACATGCTATATTTTTGCCTCAAACACTATTCCCACCTTGAATCCTTGCAATGTCCTCATTGCAACTATCCTACTCCTTCCTTATGATGTTGATTTTCATGGTACTCTAGATTCTCCTCTTTGTGCTTTTGAAAGTTGTTCCCTCTTCCTTTAGTTCTTGGTTGGAAGTTGATACCTTGAGTTGTAGCACTTGATTTTCTTCATGATGTTCCTTAGTATCATCAGTTTCTTTCTCTTCCTGTTCCTTGAATAGTTTGTCCTTCCTGTCCCTGAATAGTTTGTCCTTCCTGTTCCTGAATAGTTTTTCCTTCCTGTTCCTTAGGCTCATCCTCTATAAACGGAATAGGAAAAACATCCTTCTTTGTGGCATCATTTAACTTCTTATAGTTTACACATACTCTCAACTTTCCATTCTTTTTAGGAACAATCACAAGTGGTGATAACCATTGTGCCCTGTATAGGATAAATAAAACCTACACTTAACAGCTTATCTATCTCCTCCTTCACAAGCTGTGCATAATTAGGATTCATCCTATATGCTCTCTGTTTCACAGGCTCACTTCCTGGTAATAATTGTATAGTGTGTGTACACAATTCAGGAGGTATGCCTTTAAGATCTTTATAGGACCAGGCAAAAACATCCTGATATTTTTGAAGCAAATTCAATCCTTTTTCCGGAATTCTTTATCTAATTCCTGAGCAATGAATAGGTTTTTAGGTTCATTTCTGTACCTATATTCACTTGCTGCAAAGGATCTGTAGTATACACATATGTATACTCGCAGGTTGTTCCTGTAAATCAATCTCATATGGGATTGCCTTATAGAACTTTTCCTGCAATCCGGGCCTATCTTCTTCCTTCTGCTGAACAGTTTTCTTTCCTTTCAGCACTACGTTTAAGTCTATATGTCAGGACTTTTAAGTCAGGATATGCTTTCAGGATTTCTACTTCTTCCTGATCGTCTAAGCCATTAAACCAGTCATATCCTTCTAAAATAAGGTCTGTTTTCCTTTTTAACATATTTTGTATGATTGTATATCACCGGTTTTCCTTCTCCTTCTCCCAGCGTCATCTTTCCTGTTCCCCAATCCTGTATAACTTTAGCAGTTTTCAGCCAAGGCCTACCTAATAACATAGTATATACAGTATCTTTTCCTTCCATTTGGAGGACAATAAGGGACACCTTATATTTAAGACCCTTTATAGATATAGTCACTCCTCTCACTATACCTGTAGGCTTGACACTTCTCTGGTCTGCCATTTTTAAATTAAAAGGAGCAGGCTCAATGGGTCCTAAACCCATTTTCTTACAAGCATGTTCCTCAATAAAATTAACTCCTGAGCCTCCATCTATAAGGACTTCTTTTATCTTTTTTACCAATATATACAGTAATGCTGGGCACATACCCATCATAATCACCTTCTTTTTCATAATGTTTTTCTACTCGGTGAATTTCATTTCCTGTATATGCAGGTAAGGATTTTGGAACAATGTTCAACATTTCCAAGATTTGATTTTTAATATATGGGGCAATATGTATTAATTGTCCCAACGTGATTGTAATTTCTTGGCTCAATGCACTTTGAGCCATTGATTCTGCCACGTCATCCTGAATCCGTTTCACAGGAATGCTCTGTTTTCTAGGGTTACTCTGTTTTACAGGAATATTCTTTTTCTCTTGAATATTCTTCCCTAAAATAGAATCAGTTATTTTTAGATCTTTAGGTATATCCGTCGGTTGTGTATCATCATCCGAGATATACTCAGGGAGATCTCGTTCTTGGAGATGAGTGTTCATCTCTCCCATTGTTTGCGTACTATCCCGCAATGGATCACAGAATTTCCTTCTTCTGCTGGAAGGTATTCCTGTTTCTGACATATATTTCTTTTTGTACAGATTACTGCTCTCACGGCAGGATGGTTTTCAGCTCATTCTCGTCCACATCAATGAACCGAGCTCCAAGCTCTCTCTTAGGAGCATTGTTTGAGGTGGAAGGCTGATTCTTAGGACAATTTGGAGAAATATGTCCTTTCTCTCCACATGTATAACAAGTAAGATTAATAGAATTCCTTCCTTGTACTTGTCTTTGTCTATAGTTATTTTGATTCATAACTTTCTTTTCTTGGATATCTTTCTGGTCCTTATAGGACGTCTCCTTCCTTCCCATATTAGGCTTGTATGGTGGAGCATATCTAGTTTGATTCCCTCATACAGCCTATCATCTCCTCCTGTATAAGGAACATTCCTTTGTTATCAAAAGGATTCCTGTTTCTTCCTTCTTCCCAACTCCCAGGCTGTTCCTCATAATAGAGTTTCCTATTCGAGATGGGAATGTGGTAACAGGTGGTTGTCTCACAGGAAACGGCCTATTATACCAGCCTTCCTTTCTTCCTTCTTTCTCCTTTCTTTTTCCACACGTGCCACATTTTGATTAATAAAATACTTACAGTCTTTTGCCGAATGTCCTTCTTTATCACATATTTGACATTTTGGCAACTGTAGTCTACACTCATCCTTAGTATGTCCAGGATTTTTACACTTGGCACACCATACTTTGGCATCTAATTCCTTATACACAGGATTACCTTTCAAGGACTTAACTAGCTGTAATAACATTCTCTCATCAGCCTTATAATCCCGAACTTTGATAGGTTCATCCTCATCATCTGAACTATCCTCCTTTCTCCTTGAGGATTTTATCTTTCCTTCTGCTATGTTTTCTATTTGTCTCCTCTTCTTCTCATAATCTTTAAGATGCTTTACAAGATCTTTCCTGTCTACTTCCTCAATTGTCATTGCATAATGCCTATATGGCTTCTGCAATCCTTGCTTATACCATTGAAGCAAAGCTTCTTCCTTAACATATAGTGAGCATTTCTTTTCATGCTTTTTAAAACGGTGTGTATATTCCTCTAGAGTTTCAGTTTTTCCTTGTAGGATATTTCTGAGCTTCTCTAAGTGCTCTTCAGGCAACTCTTCCTTTTTAAAGTATTCTTTAAAAGCTTCTGTAACTTTCTCATAATCTTCTCTCACATCTTTCTCCAACTCATAATACCAATCAGATGCATTTCCTTTTAATGTGTGAGGAAATATAAGCAACTTATCTGCATTGCTTACTTTATACAACTTTACAACTTCCTCAAACTGCAATAAATGTCTTTTAGGATTTTCCTTCTTTCCTGCGGAAAATATTGGGAACATCAATGTGCCTCCCAACATTCCGGGGAAAAGTGTCATATTAGACATACTCGGTGGGTTTTCTCTACCACCTTCCTCCTCACCAAGAGGGGAATTTCCAGGAGATACTCCTCCTGGTCTAATAGGAAATCCTGTTCTCCGAGGAGTTCCTTCCAACTCCTCTTCTCCTGCAGTTTGATAGTCACCGTATTGTATATCCTCCACACCTTTAGCAGCACTTTCTCCTATCTGATCAATGAGTTTTATAAGAGCTTCTTGCCTATTAGCAAGCTCTATTTGCTCAGCTCGGGCAGCCTCTCTCTCGGCCTGCCTATTATCTCTCTCTCTTGCTAGAGACGAGTTAGGATTATGTTGCCTCCAAGGCTCCATCCATCATCATATATATACACACTTCTTTTTCACTTAAGCTCTACTTCTCTCAGAGCTATATCACTTCTCACTTAGGAATTCAACAAATTCCTCCACAACAATGGCGAAATCCCTCCGTGGTCGCCATGTGTTAACATAAAACTTTCCTGTGTGCAGAAAACACTGTTCACAGCGCAGGAAAAGCTTTGCAGTTAAAGTGTAGGGATTTCGTCCAATAGAGAGCTCTAGATTATACTTATTTCGTCTCTAAGGTCAAGGATAGGATTTTGCTTTGGCCATTGCCATGTATAAGCATTCACAATACCCATAAATATGCACTTGCATTACTATATGAATACAAAGAGATAGCAAGTGTGGAGACTTACTTCTCTCCCAAAGATACTCTCTCTCTCATGCATTGCTCTCCATAGCCTTCATAGTCTCTCTCTTCTCTTCCTTCCCTTCCTTGCCCTACTTGCCCTAATCCTGTCCTCCTCCAACCGTCATAACTGTCTGCTTCCTGCAACCGTAGGATCCTTCCTACCCTGTAGGATTTTTCCTACTCTGTAGGATTTTTCCTGTACACAGGATATTTCCTACTACTACTTTCCTACAAGTTATTCCTCCACCGTAGGAAAGTCCTATGTATGCAGTTCCTACATGCTATATTTTTGGCCTCTAACACCTATCCTTAACATTAGCAAATCCATGCATGGGAGGTCTTATTGGACAACACGTTCAAAGGGTTAGAGGTTAAGGCTCGTCTCTAGCCTCTTACTCCACATCAAGCTAAGAGTAGCACTCATAACTAAGTAGAGCACATTCGTATTCTTGTCCAATAGTAGGCATGGAATCTTGGCTGACAGGTTTTCCTTACCGATTTCCTGAGGGATCACATAGGGGTTCTAGAGTTGACATTGGAGAGCCCATTTGTGGCACCTAGTGCAACTCTTGAATCTAAAGGGTTATGGCGAAAATAGTGTCACATAAAGATGTGACACTATGCTAGATGGCACATAATACAACCCCTAAGTCACACATTTTGATGTTGTCTCATGGGGTTAACATTGGGGTTAGTACTCTAATAAGCATGCATACTTGTGCTCACATTAGAGTGTTAAGCCTTGGGCATCAGCTCACGAGAGGTTAGAACCCTTTCCGTGAAGCATTTGTGGGATTGTGTACTTAGGGTTATCCAAACCTAGCCTTGGGGAGTTTACTTAACAGAACACTTGTGTTCACCTATGATGCACACTCGTGTCTTCACTAAGTGGACTAAGGTATGACTTGCCACTCAAACCCTTAGGGGTTATGTCAGAGTTTTAACCCAAAAGGCCAACACGTGGCAACATGTGGCTGCCAGGTGGCCATTCGGCGTCATCACCCTGTGTGAGCAATGCTAAGTTTCCTAGAACAACCCAACGACCCCTAGGGTTAGACTCTAATGCCCAAGTGGACAGGAGACTTAGGGTTTAGCCTAAGTCTCCCTAGAATGTCTCCCCAGAACCCTTGAGGGATAACCCTAGTTGACTTAGGGTTTAGCCTAAGTCTCCCTAGAGTGTCTACCCCAAAACCCTTGAGGGATAACCCTAGTTGACTTAGGGTTTAGCCTAACTCTCCCTAGAGTGTCTGCCCCCAAAACCTTGAGGGATAACCCTAGTTGACTTAGGGTCTTGCCCTAGAAGACCTAGATAGGCTCATGCCCTAACCCCATCAAGGAGACGTGTGTTCCACACATACCCCTGGACAAAGCTAAGGCATCGTCACTTACCCCTTGAGGAATCACTCTCATCCAGGAGTACAACCCCTTTAGGGCCACAAGGGGTACCCTGAACCACGATTAACCCCTAAGGGTTTGAGTGGCCAAGTTATACCCTAGACCTAGGGCTAGTACTTAGTGAGGACACGGTGTGCGCCGTAGGCGGACACGAGTGTTCTGCTAAGCAAACTCCCTAAGGCTAGGTTTGGGATAACCCTAAGCACATGACCTTGCGAGTGCCTTACAAAAGGGCTTCTACTAATGAACTTAGGTTGTTCAACCCCTAGATTCCAAGGAGAACACTCCCCTAACCAAGTGTGCCAAATCACACCTAGTTACGAAACCTAACCTCCCTTGAGCGGATGCCCAAGGCTTAGCACCCTAGTGCAAGCACAAGCATGCCTATTTGCTAGATTATCCAACCCCTTAGCGACAAGCCCATGACATAACCCCAAAGGGCGTGCCTCGGGCGTTGTACCATGTGACGTTTAGCCTAGTGTCACATCTCCATGTGACACTGCCTTCCCCGATGTGGGCTATCATGCCATAGCCCTTAGATTCAAGAGTTGCACCAAGTGCCACAAACGTGGCTCCTAAATGCCAACTCTAGAACCCTTAATGAACCCTTAGGAACCAAGTAACATGAACATGTCAAACAAGATCCCACGCTCACAGTTGGACAAGGACACAGATGTGCCTTGCTTGGCCATGAGTGCTACACCTAGCTTGACGTGGAGGAGGAGGCTGGAGACAAGCCTCAACCTCTGCCTCTTGGAACGTGCATTCCGACAAAACCTCCCAGGCATGGATTCGCCAACGTTAAGGGTAAGCTACCCCGAAGGTGGGACGTACCCCTGGCATCTGGAAGTTAGGGCGGCACAACAGAGGGTTGTGCCTTGACGACACAAGCTAGAGCTTGCACCGGGAGAAGAGTAACGAGCTCAGTCATGAACCCAGGAACCTCACTCCTATATACTACCTTATTTATGTGACAGAGGCCCCCCCCTGTTTTCCTGTTACATAAGTGGGCTAGCACTGAAATCTCATTCCCAAAGGGAACATACTTGGTGAGTTATCCATCAACCCGTAAACCCTAACCTATCAAACCTAGGGGTATTTCTAAGCATATCCGACATGCCAAACTCACCGGAACTAGCCATTAATCCAACCGGGACACGGAAAATGAGGGTAAGAATTTTCTAGAAGGTAAGTGCTACCTTCGCTTAGAGTTTCTCGAGATATCTAAGGACAGCCGGCCGGACTACCCCTAAACACCTAAGTGCACTAAGCGGGGCTTTCTCACTACATCTAGGACTTGTTAAACATAGTACAGTAGGTAACAACAGTCAACGTCCAAAGTAAAGAGGAGTCATAGTAAAAACTATGACAGGTTAGTTGTGGTTCAACGCACCCTTTGTCACCTTAAAGGGTTATACTCCCTGATGAAGGTGATTCTTTAAAGGGTAAGTCATGATGCCTTGGCTTTATCATAAGGGTATGTGCAAGGCATGTATCCTTAACGGTTGTCGGGCATGAGTCTATCTAGGTCTTTTGAGGCAGTACCCTAAAGTCTACTCGGATTATTCTCTAAAGTTCGGGGGATAGTCATTCTAGAGGGCTTAGGGAAGGATCCT
Source organism: Selaginella tamariscina (assembly GCA_003024785.1). Lineage (NCBI taxonomy): Eukaryota > Viridiplantae > Streptophyta > Lycopodiopsida > Selaginellales > Selaginellaceae > Selaginella > Selaginella tamariscina. The sequence continues at coordinate 42,317 of PUQB01001037.1, forward strand.
AAGTCTTGTGCCTATTTGGGCATCCAAGTCAAGCTATAGGGATTGTCTTATAAGACTTGACATTTCTCACACAAGCTATTGATGTTGGATATTCACTTGGCAACCACATGTTGTCATGAATTAGCCCTACGTGTTAAAACTATGTTAGGTTAGATGTCGGGGAATGTGGCTGGTTTGTCATTGATAGAGTCATTAATTTTTGTTGCAATGGGAGTGTTAGAGGCCAAAAATATAGCATGTAGGAACTGCACTACATAGGACTTTCCTACGGTGGGAGGAATAAACTTGTAGGAAGTAGTAGTAGGAAATATCCTGTGTACAGGATAAATCCTACGGCAGTAGGAAAAATCCTACAGGGTAGGAAGGATCCTACGGTTGCAGGAAGCAGACAGTTATGACGGTTGGAGGAGGACAGGATTCGGTTAGGGCAAGTGAGGGCAAGGAAGGGCAGCAAGAGAGAAGAGACTATGAAGGCTATGAAGGCTATGGAGAGCAATGCATGAGAGAGAGAGTATCTTTGGGAGAGAAGTAAGTCTCCACACTTGCTATCTCTTTGTATTCATATAGTAATGCAAGTGCATGTTTATGGTGTATTGTGAATGCTTATACATGGCAATGGCCAAAGCAAAATCCTATCCTTTGACCTTAGAGACGAAATAAGTATATATCTAGAGCTCTCTATTGGACGAAATCCCTACACTTTAACGTGCAAAGCTTTTCCTGCGCTGTGAACAGTGTTTTCTGCACACAGGAAAGTTTTCCAGTTAACACATGGCGACCACGGAGGGATTTCGCCATTGTTGTGAAGGAATTTATTGAATTCCTAAGTGAGAAGTGATATAGCTCTGAGAGAAGTAGAGCTTAAGTGAAAAAGAAGTGTGTATATATATGATGATGGATGGGCCTTGGAGGCAACATAATCCTAACTCGTCTCTAGCAAGAGAGAGAGATAATAGGCAGGCCGAGAGAGAGGCTGCCCGAGCTGAGCAAATAGAGCTTGCTAATAGGCAAGAAGCTCTTATAAAACTCATTGATCAGATAGGAGAAAGTGTTGTTAAAGGTGTGGAGGATATACAATACGGTGACTATCAAACTGCAGGAGAAGAGGAGTTGGAAGGAACTCCTCAGAGAACAGGATTTCCTATTAGACCAGGAGGAGCATCTCCTGGAAATTCCCCTCTTGGTGAGGAGGAAGGTGGTAGAGAAAACCCACCGAGTATGTCTAATATGACACTTTCCCCGGAATGTTGGGAGGCACATTGATGTTCCCAATATTTCCGCAGGAAAGAAGGAAAATCCTAAAAGACATTTTTGCAGTTTGAGGAAGTCGTAAAGTTGTATAAAGTAAGCAATGCAGATAAGCTGCTTATATTTCCTCACACATTAAAAGGAAATGCATCTGATTAGTATTATGAGTTGGAGAAAGATGTGAGAGAAGATTATGAGAAAGTTACAGAAGCTTTTAAAGAATACTTTAAAAAGGAAGAGTTGCCTGAAGAGCACTTAGAAAGCTCAGAAATATCCTACAAGGGAAAACTGAAACTCTAGAGGAATATCACACCGTTTTAAAAAGCATGAAAAGAAATGCTCACTATATGTTAAGGAAGAAGCTTTGCTTCAATGGTATAAGCAAGGATTGCAGAAGCCATATAGGCATTATGCAATGACAATTGAGGAAGTAGACAGGAAAGATCTTGTAAAGAATCTTAAAGATTATGAGAAGAAGAGGAGACAAATAGAAAACATAGCAGAAGGAAAGATAAAATCCTCAAGGAGAAAGGAGGATAGTTCAGACGATGAGGATGAACCTATTAAAGTTCGGGATTATAAGGCTGATGAGAGAATGTTATTACAGTTAGTTAAGTCCTTGAAAGGTAATCCTGTGTATAAGGAATTAGATGCCAAAGTATGGTGTGCCAAGTGTAAAAATCCTGGACATACTAAGGATGAGTTGTAGACTACAGTTGCCAAAATGTCAAATATGTGATAAGAAGGACATTCGGCAAAAGACTGTAAGTATTTTATTAATTAAAATGTGGCACGTGTGGAAAAAGAAAGGAGAAAGGAAGGAAGAAAGGAAGGCTGGTATACAGGCCGTTTCCTATGAGACAACCACCTGTTACCACATCCCATCTCAGAATAGGAAACTCTATTATGAGGAACATCCTGGGAGTTGGGAAGAAGGAAGAAATAGGAATCCCTTTTGATAACAGAAGGAATGTTCCTTATACAGGAGGAGAATGATAGGCTGTATGAGGGAATCAAATTAGATATGCTCCACCATATAAGCCTAATATGGGAAGGAAGGAGACGTCCTACAGAGGACCAGAAAGATATCCAAGAAAAGAAAGTTATGGAGATCAAAATAACTATAGGCAAAGACAAGTACAAGGAAGAAGTTCTATTAATCTTACTTGTTATACATGTGGAGAGAAAGGACATATATCTCCAAATTGTCCTAAGAATCAACTTCCACCTCAAACAATGCTCCTAAGAGAGAGCTTGGAGCTCGGTTCATTGACGTGGAAGAGAATGAGCTGGAAAATCATCCTGCGTGAGAGCAGTAATCTGCACAAAAAGAAATATATGTCAGAAACAGGAAAACCTTCCGTAGAAAAGGAAGTTCTGGGTATCCATTGCGGGATAGTACGCAAAAAATGGGAGAGATGAACACTCATCTCCAAGAACAAGATCTCCCTGAGTATATCCGGATGATGATACACACCGAAGGATATACCTAAAGATCTAAAAATAACTGATTCTATTTTAGGGAAGGATATTCAAGAGAAAAAGAATATTCCTGTAAAACAGAGTAACTCTAGAAAACAGAGCATTCCTGTGAAACGGATTCAGGATGACGTGGCAGAATCAATGGCTCAAAGTGCATTGAGCCAAGAAATTACAATTACGTTGGGACAATTAATACATATTGCCCCATATATTAAAAATCAAATCTTGGAAATGTTGAACATTGTTCCAAAATCCTTACCTGCATATACAGGAAATGAAATTCACCGAGTAGAAAAACATTATGAAAAAGAAGGTGATTATGATGGGTATGTGCCCAGCATTACTGTATATATTGGTAAAAACAAGATAAAAGAATCCTTATAGATGGAGGCTCAGGAGTTAATTTTTTGAGGAACATGCTTGTAAGAAAATGGGTTTTAGGACTCATTAAGCCTGCTCCTTTTAATTTAAAAATGGCAGACCAGAGAAGTGTCAAGCCTACAGGTATAGTGAGAGGAGTGACTATATCTATAAAGGGTCTTAAATATAAGGTGTCCTTATTGTCCTCCAATGGAAGGAAAAGATACTGTATATACTATGTTATTAGGTAGACCTTGGCTGAAAACTGCTAAAGTTATACAGGATTGGGGAACAGGAAAGATGACGCTGGGGAAGGAGAAGGAAAACCGGTGATATACAATCATACAAAAGGTATGTTAAAAAGGAAAATAGACCCTTATTTTAGAAGGATATGACTGGTTTAATGGCTTAGACGATCAGGAAGAAGTAGAAATCCTGAAAGCATATCCTGACTTAAAAGTCCTGACGATATAGACTTAAACGTAGTGCTGAAAGGAAAGAAAACTGTTCAGCAGAAGGAAGAAGATAGGCCCGGATTGCAGGAAAAGTTCTATAAGGCAATCCCATATGAGATTGATTTACAGGAACAGCTGCAGAGTATACATATGTGTATACTACAGATCCTTTGCAGCAAGTGAATATAGGTACAGAAAATGAACCTAAAAACCTATTCATTGCTCAGGAATTAGATAAGAATTCCAGGAAAAAGGATTGAATTTGCTTCAAAAATATCAGGATGTTTTTGCCTGGTCCTATAAAGATCTTAAAGGCATACCTCCTGAATTGTGTACACACACTATACAATTATTACCAGGAATGAGCCTGTGAAACAGAGAGCATATAGGATGAATCCTAATTATGCACAGCTTGTGAAGGAGGAGATAGATAAGCTGTTAAGTGTAGGTTTTATTTATCCTATACAGGGCACACAATGGTTATCACCACTTGTGATTGTTCCTAAAAAGAATGGAAAGTTGAGAGTATGTGTAAATATAAGAAGTTAAATGATGCCACAAAGAAGGATGTTTTTCCTATTCCGTTTATAGAGGATGAGCCTAAGGAACAGGAAGGAAAAACTATTCAGGAACAGGAAAAGAAAGCAAATAGTGAACCTAAGGAACATCATGAAGAAAATCAAGTGCTACAACTCAAGGTATCAACTTCCAACCAAGAACTAAAGGAAGGAGGAACAACTTTCAAAAGCACAAAGAGGAGAATCTAGAGTATCATGAAGGTCAATATATAAGGAGGGCATAGGATAGGTGCAATGAGGACATTGCAAATCTTAAGGTGGGGAATAGTGTTAGAGGCCAAAAATATAGCATGTAGGAACTGCATACATAGGACTTTCCTACGGTGGAGGAATAACTTGTAGGAAAGTAGTAGTAGGAAATATCCTGTGTACAGGATAAATCCTACGCAGTAGGAAAAATCCTACAGGGTAGGAAGGATCCTACGGTTGCAGGAAGCAGACAGTTATGACGGTTGGAGGAGGACAGGATACGGTTAGGGCAAGGAAGGGCAGGAAGAGAGAGAGACGATGAAGGCTATGAAGGCTATGGAGAGCAATGCATGAGAGAGAGAGTATCTTAGGGAGAGAAGTAAGTCTCCACACTTGTTATCTCTTTGTATTCATATAGTAATGCAAGTGCATATTTATGGGATATTGTGAATGCTTATACATGGCAATGGCCAAAGCAAAATCCTATCCTTGACCTTAGAGACGAAATGAGTATATATCTAGAGCTCTCTATTGGACGAAATCCCTACACTTTAACTTGCAAAGCTTTTCCTGCGCTGTGAACAGTGTTTTCTGCACACAGGAAAGTTTTGTATGTTAACAGGTCCTAAACCCATCCTTTTACATTCTCCTTCTTCAATAAAATTCACACCTGAACCTCCATCTATTAATACTCTCTTTAACTTATTCCTTCCCACATATACTGTGATGCAAGGAACTTGTCCATCATAATCACCTTCATATAGTACTTCCTTATCCATTTTACAAACTGTGTATCCTTCACGTGAAGGTGATGTTTGCTGAACTAAACTTAATGCATTTAATATTTGGTTTCTTATGTAAGGAGCTACCTGTATCAGCTGTCCAAGCGTGACCTTTACCTCCTGATTGATAGCTTGGTGATACATAGAATCCATTGTTTTATCATGTAATGGTAATAATGAAAAACTTTGTTCACCTTTATCTATATCACCTTTGTCTATACCTTCTGATTTGTTATCAGTTGACCTTTCTGGTTGGATCCTTCTCCTGCTCGTTTACCTTTTCCTGTAACAAGCTCTCCTTCTTGTTAGGAATAGTAAGTACCTCTCCTTCCCATCATAACAGGATTCCTTCTTCTTCTCTTGAAGATCTATAACTGCCCTTGCCACGGGTGGATACTCATCCTTTTCCTCCTCTATTTGAATAAGCCGTGTTGTAGGCTGTACATTTGTAGTTCTGGTGGAAGTAGGAGGTTGTACATTCCTCCTAGGACATTCCCTAGAGATATGTCCTGTTTCACCACATGTATAACAAACCTGGGAAGGAAAATTCCTACCCTGTGGTCCTTGTTTATCATTTCCTTGTTATAGGAATCATTTCTGCCTCTTTGACCTTGATATGGTCTTTCCTCTCCTCTATATTGCCTATCATTTCTTTCAGGATAAGGTCTATCATTCTGCCACGCCTTATATGGACCATTTCGTTCCTGCATAATACCTTTCCTCTCTAATTTCGTAAGGATTATCATTCCTTCTGTCATAATATCTAGTATTCCTGTTCTGATAAGGAACTTCATTCTTCTGTCATACATATTGTTCCTGTTCTCATAAGGAATGACATTATCATTCCTATCATTCCCACGATTCCTGTTAGGTGGGAACCTTCTAGGAGGTGGACGTTCATATCTGTCTCCTTTCTCTCTCTATGCTAGCCACATTCTGATTTAGGAAATGTTTACAGTTCCTAGCCACATGTCCTTCCTTTCCACATATCTGGCATGTAGGCAATTGCAGTCTACATTCTCTACTGTATGACCAGGATTTTACATTTAGTACACCATACTTTTTCCTTTAACTCCTCTTTAACTGTCATTCCTTTTAAAGTTTTCATCATTTGAGCCAATGCTTTCTCATCTATAGGATATTTTCGAACTTTTATTACATCAGCTTCCTCTTCCTCTTCATCAGAGGATTCTTCCTTTCTTCCATATATTTCAACTTTCCTTCTGCAATCTTTTCTATCTGCCTTCTCTTCTTCTCATATATTTTTAATTGATCAATGAGATCCTCTCTATCCTTTTCATTGATAGTAAGTGCTAGATCTCTATATGGTTTTAGCAACCCTTGCTTATACCATTGCAATAAGGCATCCATCTTTACATATGCCTTACACTTTTTTCATGTTTCTTAAAACGGTGTGTATATTCATCTATCTTTTCTGTTTTGCCTTGAAGGATAGTCCTTAACTTCTCTAAATGTTCCTCCGGCAATTCCTCCTTTCTGAAATATTCCTTAAATGCATCAGTAACCTTCTGATAATTCTCTCTGACTTCCTTTTCTAAATCATAATACCAGTCAGAGGCATTTCCTTTCAATGTATGTGGAAATATAAGCAGCCTTTCTGCATCCGTCACCTTATACAGTTTTACTACCTCTTCAAACTGTTGTAAGTGCCTTTTCGGATTTTCCTTCTTTCCTGCAGAGAATGTGGGATACATCACCGTACCCCCAAACATTCCCGGAAAAGTGCCATATTTGTAATAACCCTTTGCTCTGGTGTATTTCCTCTTACACCTTCCTCCCTTCCTCTTCGGGAGTTCTCAGGAGATCCTTCTCCTTGCAATCTCGGTATATGAACAGGCACTCCTCCTCTCACTGTTTCCTCTAAACCAGCTGTTTGATACTGCCTCCAATTCTCTGGATCAGCCTCAGATTTCTGTATTGTTTCTGCAATATCCTCTACTATCTTACCAAGGATATTTTGACGTCTATTTTCGTCAGTTTCAGGTTGCTGTTGGGCAGCCACTCTATTGGCCTGCCTTTGGTTCCTTTGATCAGCTAAGGCTGAATCAGGACGATGGTTCCTCCACGGTTCCATTCATTCCTTCTCCTTTATACATCTGGCTCTACACCTTCCGAGCCTTTTTAGAATGAGAATTTTATCTTTTTAGCCTCTTTTCTCAATGAATGCTAACACTGCAATGGCGAAATCCCTCCGTGGTCGCCAATTGTTAAACAGGAAAAGGGCTCTCTGCCTCACCTTTTCCTATTTAACCTGTTTCCTTCACACAGACAGGAAACTTTCATACAACGTACAGGAAAGGCTACACCCTTTCCTTTCTCAACTCTCAATATATCTGTATATACATCAGACTTCTCCCAGTGCCACTATGACTGGTCTCAAAGTCAAGGGCAAGAACGGATTTTGGCTATTGCCTTGTTAGATCCATTCATTGAGAGTACACATACATTCATACAAGATTCTCTAATATGCACCTTTCATTACTAACATGAATACAAAAGACAAAGTGTAGAGAACCTTTATCTCCTGCTAGAACTTCAAATGGAGACCCTTCCTTCGTTGCCCTAACTCCCCTTAACTACTCTTCCTCTCGCCACATCATCCTTTACCTTTTCCTTTTCCTTACTCACCTTTTTCTCTCGGTAAGGATTTTCCTTCTTCACCGCCTTTCCTTCCATGCTTACTACGGACCTTCCTACCCTTATTCTCTCTACAGTAGGACGTCCTATGCTCCTAATATTTTACCTTTAAACAGCTTGTTAAGTAAGAACCCTTTCGTGAAGCACTCGCAAGGTTATGTACTTAGGGTTATCGAAACCTAGCCTTAGGGAGTTTGCTTAGCAGAACACTTGTGTTTGCCAATGATGCACACTCGTGTCCTCACTAAGTACTAGCCCTAAGTCTAGGGTATAACTTGGCCATTCAAACCCCTAGGGTTAGTCATGGTTCAGGGTACCCCCTTGTTGCCCTAAAGGGGTTGTACTCTCGAATGAGGGTGATTCGCCTTAGCTCTGTCACGGGGGCACACATCTCCTTTGTGGGGTTAAGGCATGAGCCTGTCTAGGTCTAATGGGATAGGATCCTAAAGTCTACTCGGGATATTTCTAGGGTTCATGGGATAATCATTTTAGGGGACTTAGGGTAGGACTCTAAGTCTTTTGTTTAACTACGCATCTGAGTTAGACTCTTGGGGTTGTTTTGGAAGACTTAGCGTTGCTCACACAGGGAATTGACGTCGGAAGGCCACTTGGTGGCCACGTGTTGCCACATGTTAACCCTCCGGGTTAAAACTCTGACATTGAAGTTTTCCAACTAACTTCAACTTCAACTTCACGCATCTTAAACTTCTTGGCTTTAATAGGGTATTTTGCCACCTGCTTCACCACAATACAAGCATAAGTTCTCACCGTAACGGCGTTGCTTCTCAACATTGAAAGTGGGCCACGCTTGTATTTATTGACTTCCATAAGAAGTACTCCAAAAGATGTCGTAGGAACATGTGCTACAACTATAGGATTGACTTGCAAGAACTGTTGACGGGATTTTTCTTGATGACGCTCGAACAAACGGTTGTCGCAACGAACAACCTTTGCATAATTTCACTAAGGTTTGGACATTCGGTAACATAAGGAGAAAGTCTTACACATCATCCTTCAACCCAAATGGAAGTGTTCGATTAACGCAGTCTCGTCTCATAGAATGCTTGTGCAAAGTTACTAAAATTTGGATGTATAGACGAAAATTGGTCGGAATCCTTGTGCGAGCTTCCTTATTGTCAAGACATGACCCAAGAGTAGGATAAGAACAAGCTTGTCTCAAGAATAGGTAAAAGCAAGGAACAAGAGCAAGGAACAAGATAAGAACAAGGAACATGACATGAATGATCGTAAAATGACTAGTGTTGATAGTAACTGATTGTACAACAATTAGGTTGAAGCTTTTATACTCATAACTTCAAAAGCTAATTTAGGCATAAGCTAAAAATGATACTCCAAGAGCTAATCTAGGCATGAATGTCCCTTACCCTCATGTAGGTATATCATGTAAGCATATTTTGTAAGCATATCCTATAAGTATATCATGTAAGTATATCTTGTAGCATATCTTATATCCCGTATCTTGTATCTTATAGGTTGTATCCTGTAAGCATATCTTGTATTCTTCATGACAGTGCATGTGTAATGGTTAAAGCATTTTGTGCAATAAAGTTAAAAACATGTTATGCTACTTATAGATCCACTGAATGCCTAATGTTCCTCTTTATCCAGGCCCATTTATTAGAAAACCCTAACCACCTTCCATCCTTCTTGTGTAGGGTTGCGTGTGTACATTATTATTAGTGTAGTGGATTTTAATAACCATCATATTAAATTCAATTTAGACCTATAAATTAAGTTTTTTGAGCTAATGATATACACATTTCTATGTCCCATCTCTCATAAAGTATAATTTTTTAAACCAAGTTTAATATTAAAATAAAATTTAATCTTTTCTAAAACCCTTTTATATAAATATAGAATATTATTAAATGATTATAATGAATTTTTTTTAATGAAACTTAAGATTGAAATGTCAATCAACATATCCTTTACATATCATGCTTTATCTGAAACATGTGATATTATTAGTATATTTTAGTTATAATTTCTTAAGCCAAGTTTAATACTTCAATCTTTAACATTGTTGGTATTCTAGCCGTTTTATATAAATATTAAATCCTTATAAATATAATTTCTTCCAGGTTGACATTGAAACTTTAATCATCTAATTAAAACATACTTTTCACATATCTTTCATTATCTATGATTAGTATCCAAACCACTATCTTAAACATATTATTGTTAAGATATTTTAAATTTTATGATTATAAACTTTTAAACTTAAACAAAATCTAATCTATTCATACTTAGATGCTGAAAAGTAACTTTATTAAACAAAAAATGTTAATAATTAAAAATAAAATATACTGACACTATTTAAAGTTAAATATTTTTTTAACACATTGTTCCACCGCATGAATATGGTATGCGACAGAAATAATAATAATATAAAATTAGAATATAATATTAATAATTTGATGATAAGATAAAGTATATACTCATCCATAAGAATATATATCCAAACTACTAGCATGCATGTGACTGGAGAGAAGATATGACAGACAAAAACATTATCTTTATATATAAAGGGGGTTAATTATAAAGAGTTGTAAAACAATTTGAACACAAAGTTTCAATCTGTAGTAGGTCATATCTCATTAATTTGTTAATCAGTTAACATGTTGGCTAAGGTTAAAAACATTAATAATCAATTAACTCATTGATTAAAGTTAAACTTAAGTGTAAATTATAAATTATAATAAATATAATTAGCATATTTATTAATAAAAATTTACACCGTTCAAAGATAACCCTACCCTATAAACTAGGTAGAAAAGTATATTTTGGCCAAGTGTCTACACGCACACACACCACATATATATGGATTTTGCACTGTTTACTACACACAAGTTAACTCCACAGCATAAGCAAGCACCTCAGACCTTGTAAAGTTATTTGGAAGTTGTAGACAATTGATTAAAAATAATGTATGCTTTTTATGTTGTTATATTATTATCCACTTAGAATATTAAAAGGAGTAGACAACTGTCAAAAGTAGATGCATTATCTTTTTGAAAACGTAGTTGCCTTTCTTGACATTTCCTCCTGAATATATTTATATATATATGGATACACATATAACATAACATATACATTTCTTCATTAGATTGAATTGTTTACGATGATGAAGAAAAACTTCATATTAGCCTTGTTTATTATCCTTGTTCTTGCAAGTTCCCTTGTTACCAATGCAGGGCGTCATGGTTTCCACCATGAGGAACATCAAGGTGTTGGGAATTTCCAAGTTATGAATCCAGTCGGTAAGCATGGACGGGTTCCCGGTGGAGCATCTATGAAGGACGGGGACCATGTCTGAAAGCTTGTACGATTATATATACATAATGTAATAAAGAAGTGGCAATTTTCTTTTTAAGTACTAAACAAAAATCACGATCTTTCTATTGGCTTATGTGTATTATGTTTCTACTTTGAGTTTACGCTTCCCCATTGTGATCTCAACTGCAGGAGTGATGAGAAACCTTGATCAATAGAAACACATACACATGTACGCACACACGAGAGTGTGTATATAATGTTTTTTCATCTGTTTACGTTCGTGAATATGATATCTGACAAGATAATATATTCTGACATGATTTGATTTAGTTATTTATTGTTAATATCCACGCGCCGCTTTACATTTACGTGTTCATTGCAAGCACCACTTATATGTATATGTACATACACACTCTACGCATGTGTGTGTCTATATATATATTAATTATATTATTTTATTTTTTTTTTTCCATGAGAATATCTTGTTTGTGTACTACTACTATCTGGAACGAAATAAGAAACATAGTTTTATTGATATAAACAACATTTATTTAAACATTATGCGCAATTCAAGCATGACCACCGTGTCCACCGTATCCACCACGTCCACCACCGTATCCACCGTGACCACCACCATAGCCCTTGCCACCACCACCGTAGCCTTGGGTCTCAGTGGAGTCCGCAGCATCGTGACCGCCTTTCCCTCCACCTTTTCCACCGCCATAACCGCCACCATGGCCCTTGCCACCACCACCGTAGCCTTGGGGCTCAGTGGAGTCCGCAGCATCATGACCACCTTTCCCTCCACCTTTCCCACCACCATAACCGCCACCATGGCCCTTGCCACCACCACCGTAGCCTTGGGGCTCAGTGGAGTCCGCAGCATCGTGACCACCTTTCCTCCACCTTTTCCACCGCCATAACCGCCACCATGACCACCACCGCCTTTGGTTCAGTGGAGTCCGCAGCATCATGACCACCTTTCCCTCCACCTTTCCCACCACCATAACCGCCACCATGGCCCTTGCCACCACCACCGTAGCCTTCTGGCTCAGTGGAGTGACCGCGGCCACCACCATAACCGCCACCGTGGCCACCACCATAGCCTTTGCCACCGCCACCGTGTCCCTCGGTCTCTTTCACAGACTCGACGCTTTTGTCATTGGACTTCTCAGTAGATTTCTCGGCACTAGAGGGGACTGCCGAGAACGCGAGCTGGAAGAGGAGGAGTATTGCAAGCACTGCAGCTACCGTCTTCATTATGAGATGTAGAATGTTTTGATACACAGGGTTTAGGGGTTTATATAGCGTATGTGCATGCGAAAAGTCGTAAAAGTAATCTTTGATTATATTCAGTGGACCAGGAATCATTTGAAATTTGCGTCAAACTGTTTCACCAACATTTCAAAAATAATAATAAAATTGAGAGTTTAATCATAATTTACTAGTATTTTAATAATTAATATTAATATATATTTTCCTTGTCGTGAATACTTACTATTCATTTTCTACGTGTAACCGGCTTTCTTTGACATTTCTTATAACCATGATACGTCCACGTGAATTTGATTCGATTCTGCTTCTGTTCTTATGATAGTGAAGTAAAGACCTTAATAGTGTGTGTGTGTGTGTGTGTGTGTGTGTGTGTGTAAATGTGTATAGGTCTTTGCCTTCATACGATACTGAGAACTTAGTCAGAATTTCATTCTTTTACTTGTCCATTTGTGTGTGTGTTTCGTGAGAACTTTCGTTTTGTCTTTTCATTAATGTGTGTGTGTGTGTGTGTAAATGTGTATAGGTGAGTTATCCTTTACCTTTATACGATACTAAGAACTTAGTCATGATTTCATTCTTTTATGTGTGTGTGTGTGTGTGTGTGTCTCGTGAGAACTTTCGTTTTGTCTTATCATTAATGTGTGTATGTGTGCATGCTATATATGTTTTAAGAATATAAACATTGTGTACACGTAGAACATATACATGTGTATATGCATATATATGTTTAACACGGTTTCATTGTTTATATTGAATAACTATATTTATGTGGAATACATATACGTTTAACATGTGTATGTGTATGTGTATATATACGTGTAACCTAGTGGTTTATAGTGGGGAGTGCATTAAAGGTTAAAATTTAAGAAACTGATTCAATTGTGTAATAAATCTCATATACTAAACTAGATAAATAGTAAATAAAATGCATTGTAAATAATAAACACATACTAGAATAGATAAATATAAATCAGACGTTAAGTACAACCTCTACTAAGACTCTTTAAAATGTTTTAAAACCACGTTATAAGCTACTTATGTTAGCAAACTGAGATCACATTTATTTAGCACCACTTAAGCATTACATTCTCTTGAATACACACATAATAAGCTCTTAATAATGGCCACCATCCTCCAGATCCACCGTATCCGCCACCATAGTGACCTCCACCGTAACCCCACCGTAGTGTCCACCACCGTATCCCCCACCGTAGGGTGCTCCACCGTATCCTCCACCATAAGGTGCACCACCGTATCCCCACCATAAGGTGCACCGCCACCATAGCCATAAGTTTCTGGTTCAACTGCATGACCACCTCCACCTGGGCACCTTTACCACGAACTAAATGGCCACTATAACCTAGTTCGACTGAGTCAGTAGCAGCATGACCTCCGTACCCTCCACCACGTCCACCACCGTATCCTCCGCCACGTCCACCACCGTAGCCACCACCGTAGCCGCCACGACCGCCACCATATCCATAACCTTGTGCCTCAGTTGAATCAGTAGCAGCATGACTCCATATCCTCCACCACGTCCACCACCGTATCCTCCGCCATGTCCACCACCGTAGCCCCACGACCGCCACCAATCCATAACCTTGTACCTCAGTTGAATCAGTAGCTTCATGACCACCAAAGTGACCCTCACGGTGATTCTTGCCGTATCCCTCGGTTTCCTTCACGGATTCGGCATTCTTGTCGTCGGACTTCACCGGGATTTCTCGGCAGTACTAGTGGAAGGGGCCCTTGTAGAAAATGCAAGCTGGAAAAGGAAGAGTAGTGAAAGTAGCACAGCTATCTTCTTCATTGGTGCAGACATTATGAGATAAGGAATGCTTGCTACACCCAGTTTTAGGGGTTTATATAGGAGAAGTGCAAGTGAAAAGTCTTAAAGTAAGTTGGAGCTTTATTTATTATTTAAGTTCAGTGGGAAAGGAATCACTTGAAATTCTGGACTCGGTAGAGTTTATTAATGTGGTAATGTTACACAGGGCAGCACCATTATCCTCGTGAATTAAAGTAATCTAGAAGTGATAATCATCAGCTAGTTTTTAATATTAAACTTACTGTCGGTATAAAGAAAAAGCATTAAAAAGAATATAAAAAAACATATAAAAATATATGAGAATCTAGTAAATAAAAATAATTCGTAATTTATTAAGTATTAATAAATCAAACAAATTAGAAAGTATATAAATTTTAAAAATATATATAAAATTATTTAATTATTAATAAATACTAGTTAAATTATTAAAATTATTAAGGACTATAAAGATTTTTACTTTTGTTTGATGTTTATATTTTTTAAGGTTTTTCCAACAACATTTCTCAAATTCTGCTGTTTATCTTGTAACTAGTAAAATCTGACTTTATTATTGTATTGTCTCTTGAAAGTTTGTGGAGTCAGGATAAGAACATAAATAAAAATGTGTGTATACTATTTTATAGATGGTGGTGTGTGTGTGTGTGTGTTTCCAGCAAGAATATATCATTTCTAATGCAACTTACCCCTTTACACATATAGTGGCATTTACTCTCTCCACCTAGGACTAGTGATAACACATTTATCTCTCTATATGTATATCCAATCATCGTTTCGATACATTAGTGGGAATATGCAGTCCCTTCATATTAATTATAATTAATTAAAACATGATTAATCAGCAAATGCTGAAACCAAGTGATTCTAGCCTTCCGGAGTTTATGACCATGGTGACCACTTCCTACACCATGCTCCTGTGGTTCAACCACATGACCACCACGACGCCCACCATGGTGCCGTTCTGGTTCTACTCGATCCTCTTGATGGTGACCATGGTGCCTACCATGGCGATGGTGAAATAACTGTGGCTCAACTGATGTAAGATCACCAGAGATACCATGGTGAGATCCACCAAGGTTGTCCGTCGCAGCCATCTTCGTACTTTCATCTACGGTAGATGGGAACTATACCAGACAATACAACATAAACAGAAGAGAAAAACAGAAGAGCTATCTTCATTGCCAGAGATAGTGTGGGAATGATGTTATTGCAGGGTTTATATAGGACAGAAATGCTTATAATAATGCTAAGGAATATTTTCATAGTGGGGGAGGGATCATTGACAGGTGTTCAGCATAGTATTAAAGAGCAACACGTAGAAAAGATGGTTTTACTTTAGCACGGAAGCTAAATTCTTATCAGAAACCGTGTTAGTTTTAATAATATTTTTTTTATTAAACCAAAATTATATTAAATACCGTACATTATCGAATAAATAATTAA
>PUQB01001038.1:0-57554 GCA_003024785.1 Selaginella tamariscina
AGATGTTGTGTGTGTGCAAATTATAATATTTAGCTTTTTAATCATTATTAATTTTAAACAAAGTATTAAATCTAGATATCTAATAAAATATCTTTAGATATAGTGTATTATTAGTTACTAAGCTCCATACCTTTAGAGTATTTAATCTAACTAATTTAAATAATATATAAAGATTAATTTGCTTTATAACTTTAACCTATTATTTTAAATGCCACTTAAGTAGTTAAGTTAGCTTTTAAGTGATACATTAACAACTCCTTTTAATATAAAGTGACATGTATATATACGGCACGTTATATTAATTGTAAATTCCGACCACCCAAATTGTATTCCCTAATTAGTTTAAATATTCATTCATTTTATATGCATTTGTAAATATAAAAAGGACTTTTGAGGTTAATGCAGTACATGTTCTGGTGTATATAATTGTTTTAAATATTTATAATTTTTGATTTTTAATATTTATCAATTAGTTATAATTAAAGAGGTCTTGTATATAAAAGTCAGCAGTCGGAAATTGATGCGGCTACGGAACTCTCTTCTCTATATATATACATACACACACACATACATACACATTTGCACTTATTTATATGCATATGCACAGCTACTGAAGAATTGTGCAATTAAACACACACACACACACAGAGAATATATATATAATATATATATATAAAGAAAGAGACGGGTTTTGAATCCTGAAGAGGAAGGTTTTGTAATTCATAATATATTTTGAAATGTAGTATAAAATCATGTAAACACCATAATTTAAATTATATTATATAATATAATTATTATAAATATGTATATAATCATATCATATTTCAAAATTAACTTATTATTAATATAATTTATCATAAATGATTATTATTTATTAAACATAACATATCATATTAAATTCTTAAACATTTTCACCAGAGCCTTCATCTCCTCCTCATGCTCTTTCATAAGCTTCACCCATCTCCTGCGTGATCCCAAGGAGCTTTTTCTTGTATGCCCTACCATGTTGCCCTTTTCCACGTTTAGATACTGGATCATCTTTTCCATCCTCTGCATCACGCCCTTAAACCTCATCTGGCATTCTCTTTCTTCAGCTCTGCCTTTGGCATCTGCCCTTTCTTCATCTCCTAAAGATCGCCATCTCTTCGTCCTCATCTTCATACATTTCCCTTTTTGCCCTTTCTTTCTCTTCGTCCCTTTTTGATCCCCTTCTGAGCGTCTTCCTTATCGTGGACGAGAGTGTCCATATTCTAGCCTTGGCCAAGGCTTTCCCAGTGCTCCACGCTACTGCACACGAGGAAGGCCCATGGTAATCTAGGCCACAGGACGAGCAAAATATAAAACTTGTAGTATGTGCAAAATTGCTGCATATGTTCTTGAGCTGTCTATCGACTCCTATGATGGTCTGGTCGGCCATTGAGACCTCATCGCACTTTGGACAAACCAGGAATCCAGGCGGCTTGTGCTCTCCTTCGTAGGGTTTTTACAACTCTTCTGGCTTTTATGGCCCTTGTGTACAGACACGCGTACAGGAGCACGGACTACAACATATGCACAAAAACGCACGTCCCAGCGTTGCGTACACGAGCACGGACTACAAATAATACACAAAACATGCAGTCCATGCGTTGCGTACACGAGCACGGATACATAATATGCACAAAACACGCATGTCCATGCATTGCGTACAAAGCACGGACTACAAATATGCACAAAAACACACCGTCCACGCGTTATAGTTACACAACGCATGTACATAAGCGGCCATGGGCGTGATGTTCCGTGTGAATCTTTCTCTCATACGCACTAGCACACACACTTTGGATGTGGATCTATGTCTCAAGAGAATCGATACGTGCATTCAAACAACGGTGCTGATCATGCATGACATTCTATCCATGGGATATATTAATTTAATATAATTAATCATCGTTCTCACAGCCATATACTACGTTGTAAAATACATCTCCAAGTCACTCCAGGAGCTAGGATTGAACTCATAGGGATTATAGAATCTGGACATCCCGTATACATGTTAAAATAATCTTCTTGTGGTGGTATGTAATTTTCCTCTTCCTCGTTACATCTTTCATGCTCTTCTTGTATTCCTCAAACAGTTTGGCTATGGTAGCTTGAACTCCCTATCCTGCATGTTCGTCTCACTCTCTATCCTCTCATCTTGCTCTTCAGCTATCTGGCACTTCCTTCTTCAATTTCCTTTTTTTGTCCATGCCTTCCTTCATCGCAGATAACTCTTTATGATCATTCTCTCCTCCTCATCTTCCTCGAGCTTGGCCCTCCGAGCCTTCTCGATGTGTTCCTTGTCCTTTTGGCACCTTTGCTTCCAAGTGGCCGTTGCTACAAAGGAGAGTTCTACTTGAGCGCATACAGCAGCATCGTCTTCCTGAGCAGTGTTTTGCCGGCACTCCATGCACTTGCACAGAGCTGGAGCCATTGAAAATCCAGGCCGCACGATCTACAAACTCTAACTTGCAATATGTGCAGATTGGCGTATGTTGTCTGGTTATGAGTGGGCATGGAGACGATTGTCTATTGAAGAACTTGTCACAGCCAGGACAAGTGCAGAGATATATTATTGGTATTTTATTCATGTTCTGGTCGAATTTAATTAGTGGCACCTGGATCATCTCTGGTTGAATTTGATTAGGCTTCATAACTTGTTTTTCTGCTTGTCCATATTCACTATTCAAACCCTAGGAAAAGGTTAATAAAAAAGAATATAATCCTTTATTATATGTGGACTTTACCTTTTAAAATTGTTCTGGGTTAAATTAATTAATTTAATTAATTCATTTATCTTATATACATTTGGAGAATTTTTAAGGCTAATACATTACATGTTCTGGTGTATATAAGTTGTTTTAAATATTTATAAACGTAAGTCATATTTAAGTATAGCGTATCAAATATGGGAAAACTCAGAATCTCAATTCACAGAACTTTCTAATTGGAACAATTTACTTAAACCTAAGCTGTATATAGATATTAATGTCCGGTTATCATATTGTGCGTGTGCGTGTGCGGTTCGTGTTCGTGTTCGTGTCGTGTTCGTGTTCGTGTGCTGTGTGCGTGCGTGTGCGTGTGTGCGTGTGGAACTAGTATAAAATATAGCTCGTTTACTATGTTTGATTTACATCATAAACCTTTTTTTCTATAACTAATTGAAGAAGGCGATGGACAAGGCGGAGATCGACAAAAAGAATTAACCAGGTACCTGTACTTGATCGGTTTGTTTGTGTCCTCGGTGCAACCATTCTTTTTGATGGCCGACCGTACCAATAAGGGAAATAAGAGAAGCAGTATGCAGCTACTGTAACTTCTGGTTCTTGTTCCATGTGTAACCTCGATTTCCACTGGCTTAGCTCATGTGCAGCAGCGTGGAGCAATGGGAAAGCCATGCTCAGGCACAAGATGCAGTCGTACAAGGCACTCTCTTCCGTGACAAGGAAAATATTGAAACAAAGGGGAGAGAGAAGCAGCAAGCTGAAGAGGAACGCAAGGAAAGGGCGAAGGGCAAAGCATGAATGGGAGGAAGAAGATGACGCGGTCACAGAGACGTTAAAGGAGATGAAGAAAGGGGGCATGGAGCACAAGGAGCTCCAAAGAAGAGAGCGCCAAATGAGGTTTAAGGGCAAGCTAGAAAGGCTAGAAAGGGCAGATGAGTGCCTGAAAGAGAGACTAAACAGGGAGAACTAGTAGAAAGCATGTATAACAAAGAACTTCAGATGCTCGTGGAGAAGAAGGAGAAAGCTTCCGAGGAATACGAAGAGGAGATGAGGGATATGGTAAAGAAGTGGGCACGGAAGAGAAACTTATTGCAGATTGCTAACAATAGGTGGAACTACAGAGCTCTGGATGGAGAGATTTCACAGAGAGACATGAACAGTCAAAGAAGGGCATCTTTGAAGTACCTGAATGAATCCTTCGTCCCCGTTATCCGGTGAAACCTTCTTGGACCGTAAATGGGAATTCTTTTAGAACTACCCTTATACCCGTGTTGTCCAGCCTTAGTGGAAGCCTCCGTTAAAACAGCTCGGCCTTCTTCTTAGTACCAAACATGTATGTATCTTTTTGTTAGAGATGTGAGGGCTGTGATTCTTGAACAGCTTCATCTTCGAAGAAGAACTACATTGTGGACAAGGTGATCCTACTGCTCCGATGCAGACATGGCGTGTTCTAGGCAGTCTGCGTGGAACAATGTACAAAACTCTAACTTGCAAATATGTGCAGATTGATATGTTGTCTGGTTATGAGATTGCATATGTTGTCTGGTTTAAATTATTGGTATTTTATTCATGTTTCTGGTCGAATTTGATTAGTGGCACCTCGATCATGCTCTAGTCGAATTTGATTAGGCATTCATCAACCTTGTTTTTTATATTCACTATGCATTTAGGGTTTCAAACCCTAGCTTGGAAAAGGTCAATAAAAAAGGATATTCCTTTGTTATATGTGGGACTTTACCTTTAAAATTGTTCTGGGTTAAATTAATATAATTTAATTATTCATTTATCTTATATACATTTAGAATTTTAAGGTTAATACATTACATGTTCTGGTGTATATAACTTTATTTTAAATATTTATAATTTTGATTTTTAATATTTATCAATTAATTATATTTAATTTAAAGTGTTCCTTTTTGGTAAATATCAACCATCTAGTATAACTGAAATTCAGCCACGGAACTATGTTACTGGATGCATAGTATCTCTAAAACCCTTATACATACTACATACATACATATTATATAATATATATTATTTTATAATTACGTACATACACATTTATATTTTTGCATATGTAAATGTATAAATGTTTATAACAAATAGGAATGTCTATAATCTCATTTTCTTAAATAATTAACAATTTTGATTATTTAATTAATAATTTTTTAATAATAATAAAAATTTTAAAATAATATATTTAAAGAAAAAATATTTCTTTAAAATGTAAATCACATAATATGAACGATGTATGTATAATGAATTCATAATGTATTTTAAAAATTTCACTGAAAACATGTAACATAAGGGCTTAAAATTATACTTAATATTAATATATAATTTATCTTATGTGATTTTTAATTGTTAAACATAATTTTTACACATAACACAGCATGAAAAATTAAATAATCAGTAACATTTTAATAATCTCTCATGATACTGGGACTTTAAAACAATTTAAGTGACTATATTATTCATGCCTTATTTATAATAAAAGGTATGAAGAACCTTCTATTTATAAAAGGCATAATCCATTTTAACACATACATTTAAACTTAAATCATATCATCATGCACATGCACATGTATATTCATATTAAGAATTAAATATGAAACATGATAATTTTAACACAGTCAAATACATACATACATACATATAGATGTGTGTGTGTGTGTGTGCAATTATAGGATATTTAGCTTTTTAATAATTAATTTTAAACAAAGTATTAAATCTAGATATCTAATAAAATATATCTTTAGATATAGTGTATTATTAGTATCTAAGCTCCATACCTTAAGAGTTTTTAATCTAAATTAATTTAAATAATATAAAGATTAATTTGCTTTATAACTTTAACTTATTATTTAAATGCCACTTAAGTAGTTAAGTTAGCTTTAAGTGATACATTAACAACTCGCTTTTTTTAATATAAAGTGACATGTATATATCGGCATGTTATATATAATTGTAAATTCCGACCACCCAAAAATTGTATTCCCGTAATTAGTTTAAATATTCATTCATTTTATATGCATTGGAGATATAAAAAGGACTTTTGAGGTTAATGCAGTACATGTTCTGGTGTATATAAGTTGTTTTAAATATTTATAATTTTGATTTTTTAATATTTATCAATTAGTTATAATTAAAGAGGTCCTGTATATTAAAAGTCAGCAGTCGAAAATTGATGCGGCTACGGAACTACTCTCTCTATATATATATATACATACACATTTTTCACTTATTCATATGCATGTGCACAGCTACTGAAGAATTGTGTGTTATAGGTATATACACATCAATTAAATACACACGCACGCGCACACACACGTAATATATATATATATATATATATTATATATATATATATATATATATATATATATATATATATAAAGGACGGGGTTTTGATCTGAAGAGGAAGGTATTTTGTAATTTATAATATATTTTGAATGTAGTATAAAATCATGTAAAGAATACTTAGTGTTTAAAACAAACTTGTTCAAAGTTCCACGCTTTCGTACATAACTTAATTATATTTATATAGTATATATTTATAAATATGTATTTATATCATTATTTCAAAATTAACTTATTATATCATAAATGATTATTTATTAAACATAATTTATATAACATATATCATATTAATTCTTAAACATTTTCACCAAAGCCTCATCCTCCTCATGCTCTTCATAAAATTCGGCCATCTCCTCCATGATTCAAGGAGCTTTTTCTTGTACGCCCTTTCTATTATGTTGCCCTTTTCCAACTTCTCGTTAAATACTTGATCATCCTTTCCATCCTCTGCATCACGCCCTTAAACTTCATCGGGCATTCTCTTCTCTTCAGCTCTGCCTTTGGCATTTGCCCTTTCTTCATCTGCTTCAGAGTCCTGAAGATCGCCAGCTCCTTGTCCTGTCTTCATACATTTCCTTTAGCCCTTTCTTTCTCTTCCTCTTTCAGTATCTCCTTTTGATCCCCTTCTGAGCGTCTTCCTTGTCGTGGACGAGAGTGTCCATATTCTAGCCTTGGCCAAGGCTTCCCAGTGCTCCACGCTACCGACACGAGGAAGGCAGTGGTAATCTAGGCCATAGGACAAGCAAAATATAAACTTGCAATATGTGCAAATTGCTGCATATGTTCTTGGGCTGGCTATTGACTCCTCTGATGGTCCGGCTCGGCCATTGAAGACCTCATCATACTTTGGACAAACCAGGAAATCCAGGCGGCTTGTGCTCTCCTTCATATTCATGGCCCGCTGTTACTAGGGTTTTTACAACTCTTCTGGCTTTTATGGCCCTTGTGTACAGACACGCGTACAGGAGCACGGACTACAACATATGCACAAAAACACGCACGTCCATGCGTTGCGTACATGAGCACGGACTACAAAATATGCACAAAACATGCACGTCCATGCGTTGCATACACGAGCATGGACTACAAAATATGCACAAAAACACGTACGTCCATGAGTTGCGTAACTACAAATATGCACAAAAACACGCACGTCCATGCATTGCGTACACGAGCACGGACTCGTCCACGCATTATAGTTACACAACGCATGTAAGCGCCCATGGGCATAATGTTCCGTGTGAATCTTTCTCTCACACGCACTCAGCACGCACACTTTGGATAGTGGATCTATGTCTCAAGAGAATCGATATGTGCATTAAAACAACGGTGCTAATCATGCATGACTTCTATCGCATATGTATCATATTAATTATATAATTAATCATCGTTCTCACAAGCCCATATACTGCATTGTAAAATACATCTCCAAGTCACTCCAGGAGCTAGGATTGAACTCAAATAGGGATTATAGAATCTGGACATCCTGTACATGTTATAATAATAATCTTCCTGTGTGGTATGTAATTTTCCTTCCCTCGTTATATCTTCATGCTCTTCTCGTATTCCTCAAACAGTTTTGGCTATGGTAGCTTGAACCTCCCTATCCTGCATGTTGGGCTCACTCTCTATCCTCTCCATCTTGCTCTTCAGCTTCATCTGGCACTTCCTTTTCTCAATTTCCTTTTGTCCATGCCTTCTTCATTGCAGATAACATTTTTGTGATCATCTCCTCCTCCTCATCTTCCTCTCGTTTTTCAAGCTTGGCCTCCGAGCCTTCTCGATGCGTTCCTTGTCCTTCTGGCACCTCTTTGCTTCCAAGCCCGCCTTGCTACAAAGGAGAGTTCTACTTGAGCGATACAGCAGCATCGTCTTCCTGAGCAGTGTTTGCCAGCACTCCACGCACTTGCACAAGAGCTGGAGCCGTGAAAATCCAGGCGGCACGATGTACAAAACTCTAACTTGCAATATGTGCAGATTGTGTATGTTGTCTAGTTATGAGATGGGCGGAGACGATTGTCTATTGAAGAACTTGTCACAGCCAGGACAAGTGCAAAGATATATTATTGGTATTTTATTCATGTTCTGATCGAATTTAATTAGTGGCATGCTCTGGTCGAATTTGATTAGATGAAGCCTTGTTTTTCTGCTTGTCCATATTCACTATTCAAACCCTAGGAAAAGGTTAACAAAAAGAATATAATCCTTTATTATATGTGGGACTTTACCTTTAAATATGTTCTGGGTTAAATTAATTAATTTAATTATTCATTTATCTTATATACATTTAGAGAATTTTAAGGTAATACATTACATGTTCTGGTGTATATAAGTTGTTTTAAATATTTATAAACCGCAAGTCATATTTAAGTACAGCGTATCAAATATGGGAAAACTCAAATCTCAATTCAAGAACTTTCTAATAGGAACAAATTTACTTAAACCTAAGCTGTATATAGATATATAATGTCCGGTTATCATATTGTGCATGTGCGTGTGCGTGTTCGTGTGCGTGTGCGTGTGCGTGTGCGTGTTCGTGTTCGGTTCGTGTTCGTGTTCGTGTTCGTGTTCGTGTTCGTGTTCGTGTGCGTGTGCGTGTGTGCGTGTGGACTAGTATAAATAAGCTCGTATTCCTATTTGATTTACACCCTAAACCTTTTTCTATAACTAATTGAAGAAGGCGATGGACAAGGCGGAGATCGACGAAAGAATCAATCAGGTACTTGTACTTGATCGGCTGGTCTGCCCTTGGTGCAACCATCTTTTCGATGGCCGGCCGTACACAACAAGGGAAATAAGGGAAGCGGTGTGTAGCTACTGCAACTTCTGGTTCTGTCCGCTATGTAACCTCAATTTCCACTGGCCTAGCTCATGTGCAGCAGCGTGGAGCAATGGGAAAGCCATGCTCAGGCACAAGATGCAGTCGTACAAGGCACTCTCTTCCGTGACAAGGAAAATACTTGAAACAATGGGGAGAGAGAAGCAGCAAGCTGAAGAGGAACGCAAGGAAAGGGCAGAAAGGGCAAAGTATGAACGGGAGGAGGAAATGACGCGGTCACAGAGACGTTAAAGGAGATGAAGAAAGGGGGCATGGAGCACAAGGAGCTCCAAAGAAGAGCGCCAGATGAGGTTCAAGGGCAAGCTAGAAAGGCTAGAAAGGGCAGCTGAGCGCCTGAAAGAGAGACTAGACAAGGGAGAACTGGTAGAAAGCATGTATAACAAAGAACTTCAGATGCTGGTGGAGAAGAAGGAGAAAGCTTCCGAGGAATACGAAGAGGAGATGAGGGATATGGTAAAGAAGTGGGCACGGAAGAGAAACTTATTACAGATTGCTAATAATAGGTGGAACTACAGAGCTCTGGATGGAGAGATTTCACAGAGAGACATGAAACAGTCAAAGAAGAGGATCATCAGGATTGATGATTAATCTAGCTTACTTCACAACGAGCCATCTTCTGTGGCTTTTTTGTCAAAAGCCATTACAAAAGCATTTTGGTCGTGAATGAGAAAATCCTATATTGAGTGCCACTATGTGGTCTATGGCTTTTGATTGTGCTACATGTGATGGCTGTGGTTTGTTAATTTTAAATGTGGAAAAATGAGTGTAAAATTTAGTGTTTTGTTATGTGAATATAGTAATGCTTTTGAAAATGAAATATATAGTGCTCACACGTCTGAAATGAAATATAAAAATTTATATTGTCTTCTACAGTGGAGAATAGATGTGACTTTATTTAATGCTAATAAGGTAATAAAAAATCTGAAAAATATAGTGTTCTTTTCCCTGTAAAAGAATAGTGAGAAACACATTGATACTATAGATGTGGATCTCAAAAGTGTATTCTAAATATTATTGATAATATTGGAATATGAAAATGATTTACATATAGGCTGCCATAGTGGTTAATTCGGCATAGCTAAGCGTCACCAAAACTCCTTGCAGTCCCATGCGTCGCTTCTAACTTTGAAGTAGCCTTTCTGAATAGCTCGGATTAGAAGGTGCTGCAGTGAGTAATTGTGAACACCTTACATCCCTTGTTTTCTTATTAAATGTAGCTGCCCACAACTTCACTTGCCTCAAACTGATTTTTGCAATCTGCATCCTATCCATGAACAAACATGCAAGTGACTTTAACTGCTCCATGTTCAGATCTCTCACCCTTGCTTCCCAATCTTTTGGCAACTACAAAAAGATTACTAAATGTAAAAGTGAACAATGAATAAAGTATTACTCACTTTGAATGCATGTTCAGTCAAGCTTGAGTTTGGCCTATGTATTTCCTCCAAAAAAGGGACATTGCAATCTCCTCGTTCTGTGCCATATAAAACCATGCTTAATTGATCCTTCACTGAGTCAGGAAAAGGCTGCAAGGTAACCAAGTTAAATGTGCTTTAAATATGGAAACCAAAACCAAAACCAAGTCGCTTACTTGTGTTTCATTTGGATCGACACTTGCACCAACAAAATTTGGAGTTGAATCCAGAACTTCCTACAGACCAAATACAGTATAACGTTTACACTAACATACACAAAAAAAACAAAACTTGACACTTACTTGTGTGTTCTGACAGTTGATGCCTCCACCATTCCTTGGAGCAACATCATGCTCAAGCTCCTTGGGGTTAGTATTAGAGTCTGTATCAGACTCTAAAACGTCACCAGCCTTCTATGAAAATGCAACATATTAGTCAATACAAATCAAAATACCAATATAGCTTACTTTCTGCGAGTTTGGAATGGGTGTCATGTTGTTGTCCTTGCATCTCCCATCCATATCATCTACAGAACTAACAAAAGTCGGTTGTGGATCGTTGCTGGTTTTCTCAAAGTTCTTGTGCAAATTCACCACCACTCCCATCAAAAAATTGCATGCGGCTTTCAAAACTGGTTCTTGCCTCTGAACGTGAAGGATTGACTGATTTTTCATTTTTAGAGACGTCAGATTCTTCAGAAATGTCCTCAGAATCATCATCTATAATATGCGTGCAACACTCAGGCCAGCACACAATATCCTGCAAAAAAGCCACAGTCAAAGCCACATAGAAAGCCACATTAATGACTTGCCTCTACACGAAGTTGAGAAGTGTTCTCCGGTTGTGCATCTTCTATTGGATTTGTCTTGTGAATGGTAGGAATGCGGACATCTTTCTTCAACTCAACCTTCCTTATAATCTTAACTCACAAAACCGAATAAAGGTGGCTTGGGGGTGTAAATCGCTCCAACACTGTTGCTGTCCCCACCTACACAAACCAAATGATCGATTTCAACTATGCATAGCAAAACACAATACATACCTCTACTTCACCAAATGCGCCAGGCTTTTGCATACGAACGGAATGCAACTCCACAAAGAAAGTCATGTCAGATTCCTTCAACTTGTGCTGATATGCAAACAACTCCACAACAGTAGCTCCCACGCATAGGTCCTCTCAAAAACACCTTTTGCCTTCAATGCTGCTTGCTTCTTCACAATGGACCGGTGTTGGCTAGTCAATTTGAGTCCTATCTGCTTCTCGGCCTTTGCTCTAATCTCTGCAGAACAATCAAGGCCATATAGGGTGTTCACAACTTGAGCTCTTTTTTTGCAAAACTTTTGTGCTTCAACACCTTTGAACTTAGCAACCATGAAGTTAGGGAATGCATCCCTCACGATTCTCCTCAAATCGTTTGTCGAACACACTTTTGCAACCTTCGCCTTCACTGTGCGAGAATCCGTCTCCCTCACATGACGTTTTTTGTCTCTGCTAGTCTTGCAGGGCTCTACCACAGGCACCAGTTCCACATTGTTGGTTGCTGTAAAAGCAGAAGGTTTTGGAGGCCTCAAGCTCATCCTCACAAGAGCCACAATGGAAGCTGCTGTGCCCCGCCTGCATCCTAGTCCAAGCCAATCATTTGTTGTCATTGACAAGAGAGCATTGCCATTGATCTTCTCCTTACGTGCAATAGATGCGAAATCCATCTCGACCAAGGAACCAAACTTAGCATTCAATAAACTACCCACCTCTTCTATTGTTTTGCTTTCCAGATCTATGGCACCTACAAATATGATCAATAAGGAGGGAAGATCGATCACTCCCCACAATCCTTGCTCCCCAAAAAATGTGCAACCAAAAACACTGCTGCCAAAAAAGCCCCAAATCAAAAACTTACGTGTGGGAAATTTGGGAAAAATGAAAATCAATAAACACGGCAAGACTCGTGCATCGCATGTGATACCATGTTTAAAATTGCATTTTAATGGCAAAGTCTGCATTTTTCCTATGAGACTTGAACTCGTGGCTGTTGGGACTTAGTGCCAAAAGGCCTTTAACCCGCGTAGCTGATGCATGCTCCAATGTTAGCTTCCTACCAGCATTAAATAACATTAACATTTTCGCACTAGAATTCCCTAAAATGAGTCTCGTTGCAAATTCACCTCCAAATCAGAATGACATGATCTAGGAGACAGTATGTTGTCAATGGTGAAGAAGTCTCAAGGAGTGCATGGAGGTGGAATTAGAGGAAATACCCTATTATAAAAATGCCACTATAGTTAGCTAAAAACTCTATCGCTAAAATCAAAAGTAAATTTACTTGCAAACACACAGTTCCTCTGGATCACCAAAAACATAAGCTAGCCAATCCTTGTGGCAACAAAAATTCTTCCTCTCTGCGTTTAGCATGCCCAATCGTGCTAGCAACCTATCGAAAGCACGAGATGGCCAAGGGACTTTCAAACCCCCGCAACGCCCTGTCCAAGAAGGATCAAAGATCCGAGCTAGATTCTGGTGATTAGTGGCAAATAATGAATCCAGGACCTTTGAACGAAGTGCTTCAGAAATATGGCCATTATCGAAAATTTTGCAAAGTTGGAACAAAGAATGTAGCATTATGGCTTCTATTGTGACCTCTACATTTTCCTTATGAACTCTCAATTGCACATGCTCCTCAGTTGCATCCTCGAGCAGTTCAACACCACATCCTTCATAATCGATGTTTTCTTCCATTGGACCTTGGAGATGTTCGAAAACAGCTCTGATCATGGTGACATCATCCATAGCTTGTACTTCATCTAGATTCGGAATGTGACATTCTTCTGCTACTTTATCAGTCCCATCATTCTGCAAAATAAACCTCAAGGAACGAAGACTATGCAAGTGTCTGTAGAAGCTTGAAGAACTCCAACGTTTACCATCTAAACCATGAATACGAAGGCAAGCATCACATTTACAAACATACACTGGTGTCTTCGTGATTGTCTGCCCATCTGGTTGTTGCTGCTGCACCAACCTAGGCAGAGGTGTGAAGTATGCAGGGAAGCATGCCCCTGTTGTGGAGCTGGGATCAAAGATGCAGTATCCTTCTACTACATACCACTTTCTACAAGGCTTCACCTCCATGCAAAGGTACGATCCATATGTTGGGAAGACCTACGGCCTTGGCGAGCAAAAGAAAGCTGGAAAGGGAGGGCTGTGCATGAACCTCCATCAACTATCTCTAAGATTTGGGAGGGCAGTATGTGGCGGCAATATCAAGCTTTTTTCGATTCTGACCAAGAATTTGAGCTCCCAATTCAATGCACATGCTGTGAAGAATTCATCCGCCAATGGCCAGAAAAAGATGCTTGTATGGATACTGTTGTGCTAGATGCCTATGGCTACTACAAGGTGGATTGTCCGCGTTGTGAATCTTCTTTCCAAGCTCAAAGGATTGTTGTGAGGGGGGATCCAAGGAATTTAGCACTGCAAATCCATTGGGACGGATTTTAGTCAGCTCGAACCAAACAGAGGTGTAGCGGGGCTTTGAATGCAAAGATCTTGAATCCAGGACTTCATGGAACAACATCAGCAACAATGACCCTCCCGGTCATGTACATCCCGAAGTCACAAATGGAAGCCGGCACAAATAGCCTCGATCCATTCCTTGATCTTCTTGTTGATGAATTGACAACACTATTTGTGTAAGGGATGGAAGTTGATTATAGTTTGGGTTCCGAGCACTATGGAGGACTTCCACAAAAGTTTCAAATGAGAGTGTTACTATTAGTACTTTCTGCTGATCACCCTGCACAATGTGAAGTACTAAAACTATCAAGTGGTAAGAGTTTCAGTTATGGCATCATTTTATAGCTTTTAGTGTGGTCATCATTTTTGGCTTCTGAGTTGGTTTCTGTAAGCAATGGTTTTTTTGTTTTTGGCTAGCACATTCACTATCATTTGTGTTTCTAAAGGTGGGAAAAACAGTTGTCGAAAATGCAAAACACCTATGTTGCAGGATGGCAATCAATGGAAACATGCAAATATTCTTTAAAATTCCATGGAACCAGCAGGAGAACGTTCCTTCCAAGAAATTCAAAGTGCTATTTTGGAAGTTGAAGCTGCACCTAACCCCACGAGGATGCGTCATCTCCAAAGGGACTCCGGAGTTCGCGGTCACAGCCGGCTACATCGACTATACAATGTGTACGGGTTTGTAGGACATTATTTAATTGAACTTTGTAGTTACATTAACTGCTATTTTTTCTTTTTCAGGTTAAGCATTCTTGAGTTGCCTGCTTACGACGTTATGCATCTCTGGTGTCTTTGAATGTGCTCAAAGTGTTTATTGAGGCGTTGTTTACCACTCTAAAAGAAGTCGGGGAAGAAGCCACTATCATGGCAAGATTGCAAACCATACTACAAAACCAAACTAATTGTATGAAGAAAGGTCGTGCACCGAATCATCCAATGACACGTTTGTCATTCTGGAAAGCTGAAGAACATCAACACTTCGCACAATGGTACCTTCCATACGTTGTGGATGGTCTCATAGACACTGACTATTTGCGCCTTTGTTCATTGCTGACTAAACTTACGAGAGTTTTGTACGATTGGAGCAGAAGTCATGGTTGGACTGTGGAAACATTGGAGGAATTTCGTGAGTACTGCAACACTGTGGAGGTGTTATGGGTTGAAAGGTTTGGTCCACATCAATCAACACTAATACATGCCTTTGGAAAAGGTCACTTGTGCGAGGATATCTATAGATATGGACTATCTTCAAATACTTGGTCGTATGAATAAGATTTTAAAGGATTGAATGCTACGCATACAAACAACAAGGAGATGGAGCTCACCTTTACAAAGGCTCATTTGAGGTGAGGATTTTGTTATATGTTTAATTTTGAACAATTTAACAGTTTAACGTTTTCAGGTTTTTCTTTACGACAATTGAGGAAAAACTTATGGATGAGTGTGATGGTATGTTGCCTCTAGAGCGTCTGACTGCCAAGCTTAATGCAAGCTTCGTGAAACCAAACTCCATTCACTATGCTAACACAGTTCTGGTTAAGGACGGAATTGTTGTTGTGAATTCGGAAAAAGTAGCAGTCAACTTGTTAGAAAAATCTTTAGAGTATGGCACTACTGCATGGACGCTACGTATTGCTGAAGTCGGAATTCTCATAAATATGCAAAAAGGCCAACAAATAACACAAGTGCAACTCGTAGCGGTTTCTAGAATAATAGGGGCAGATTTTAATAAGAAGTTAATCTTTGAACATTGGGTCTATCGACACAAATCTATGTGTCTACTAGGTACCATTTACAAGGCAGGGACGTCAGTGGTGACTAGTGACCCTGACAATCCAGGTATTTATATTATATGTTTCGTTACAGATAAATTCTCACCATTCTTCTAATTTAAAATGCAGGTGAAATTTGTTATGCAGAAGTAAAGGAATATTTTATGTGGACTATGCAGGTAGCTTCCACGTTTTGTTCGCTAGAATTTTTCGAAAGTGAGTTTTTTGGAATGTGGCAAACATTATGGCTTTTGGGTATTGACATACATATGCAGGTATCATTGTGATACACGAACGTCCCGACTAGTTATTCATGAGGGAACTGGGATGCAAATACTTGCACCAACACGGTTTCCATTTGATGCTACATGCATTTTGCGCATAGAAAACATTTTGCGAGAGATTTACATTATTCCACACAATGATCCAATGTTGGAAAAGAGGGGATTCAACATTGCACTTGAAGTTGTGACAAATAAGTTTCCTTCTCATTTACAAGCAGGAGCAGGTAAATGCCCTGTGTGGCTCTTAGATGGTGACATTCTTGAAGTTCAAACAAGATCAGGATTGAAACCAGGTATCGTACTATCCAGCAATGTGGATAGGTTGACCATGACAATGAGCTTGTTGTGGTTGAAAGAACGCAGTGTTGAGGGGAAACATTGTTAGTGGCAGTAACAAATCAGCAGGCCACAAATCAGAAATGGTTGTCTATTCATCGGTTCTTGCTGTGCGAGAAATTTGAGGGGGGGTATGTGGCTGTACAAGTGGATGACGTAGTCGAGTTGCAAGGACAACGTTTTGCTCAGGTGGTATCTTTGGTGCGCAGAAGAAAGATGTTCACTGTAAAACACCTTCAACCCGCAAATGATGGAGAATACATTTTAGCAAACAGGATCCCCGCTTTGGTTGGCTGGTCCGAATTTGTTTGCAGAAGAAAAGTGGAGGTTAGTGCTGCAGAAGAAGGTTTCCTGAAATTTTTCTTGGTTGACAGTGAGTAGTTGAATATTGCATGTTATTCAAAGTGTCATTCTGTTAAATGTCGGCTGTATTTATATATTAGGTAAGCCATAATAAAAACCACTTTTGCAATGCTCATGGTTATCCATTTTTAAAAACCATTATTCATCTTCATTTTTGCAAAAGCCAACTTAGATAGCCATTTCGGAAGCATGCATTACCACAAAAACTATTACAAAAGCCAATGTAGAAGCCAGTGTTACCATCAAAGCCATTTCAAAAGCCATTGAAAATCAGAAAGCCACAATTGGAATCCAGAAAGTCATGATAAAAGCCAAGATTGTGTCATAATCACTAACTTTATTATAGTCATTATCCACTAACCAAGCAAAAAACCACGACATTTTCAAAAGCCACAGAAAATGGCTCATTGTGCTTATTAATTAATTAATTCACTTCTCACCATCTCTTGAAGTACCTGAATGATCCTTCGTCCCGTTATCCGGTGAAACCTTCTTCGACCGTAAATGGGAATTCTTCTTAGAACTACCCTTATACCCGTGTTGTCCAGCCTTAGTGGAAGCCTCCGTTAAACACAGCTCGGCCTTCTTCTTAGTAACATGTACAAAACTCTAACTTGCAATATGTGCAGATTGCATATGTTGTCTGGTTATGAGATGGGCACGGAGACGATTGTCTATCCAAGAACTTGTCACAGCTAGGACAAGTGCAGAGATAAATTATTGGTATTTTATTCATGTTCTGGTCGAATTTAATTAGTGGCACCTCGATCATGCTCTGGTCGAATTTGATTAGGCATTCATCAACCTTGTTTTTTATATTCACTATGCATTTAGGGTATTCAAACCCTAGCTTTATATTGAGTTGGTTAATAAAAAAGGATATTCCTTTATTATATGTGGGACTTTACCTTTGTTCTGGGTTAAATTAATTAATTTAATTATTCATTTATCTTATATACATTTAGGGAATTTTAAGGTTAATACATTACATGTTCTGGTGTATATAAGTTATTTTAAATATTTATAATTTTGATTTTTAATATTTTCATTTAATTATATTTAATTTAAAGTGTTCCTTTTTGGTAAATATCAACCATCTAGTATACTGAAATTCAGCCACGGAACTACTGTTACTGGATGCATAGTACTCTAAAACCCTTATATTATATATATATATATATATATTAATATATATATATATAAAATTACATATATTTACATACATACACGTTTATATTTATTTGCATATGTAGATGTATAAATGTTGTAACTAAAATAGGAATGTTTATAGTCCCATTTTCTTAATAATTAATAAATTTGATTATTTAATTAACATTTTTAATTAAAAAAAAACTTTTAGAATAATATATATTTAAAAAATATATATTCTTTAAAATGTAAATCACATAATATGAACGATGTATGTATTGTATGTATAATGAATTCATAATGTATTTTAAAATTTCACTGAAAACATGTAAACATAAGGGCTTAGTAATAAAATTAACTTAATATTAATATATAATTTATCTTATGTGATTTTTAATTGTTAAACATAATTTATACATGTAACACAGCATGAAAATATTAAATAATCAGTAACCATTTTAATAATCTCATGATTACTGGGACCTTAAAACAATTTAAGTGACTATATTATTCATGCCTTATTTATAATAAAAGGTCTTGAAGAGCCTTCTATTATAAATAAAGCATAATCCATTTTAACACATACATTTAAACTTAAATCGTATCATCATGCACATGCACATGTATATTCATATTAAGAATTAAATAATGAAACATGATAATTTTAACACAGTTAAATACATATATACATACATATAGATGTGTGTGTGTGTGTGTGTGCAAATTATAAGATATTTAGCTTTTTAATAATTATTAATTTTAAACAAAGTATTAAATCTAGATATCTAATAAAATATATCTTTAGATATAGTGTATTATTAGTATCTAAGCTCCATACCTTAAGAGTATTTAATCTAAACTAAATTAAATAATATATAAAGATTAATTTGCTTTATAACTTAACTTATTATTTAAATGCCACTTAAGTAGTTAAGTTAGCTTTTAAGTGATACATTAACAACTCGCTTCTTTTAATATAAAGTGACATGTATATATACGGCATGTTATATATAATTGTAAATTCCGACACCCAAAATTGTATTCCCCTAATTAGTTTAAATATTCATTCATTTTATATGCATTTGGAGATATAAAAAGGACTTTTGAGGTTAATGCAGTACATGTTCTGGTGTATATAAGTTGTTTTAAATATTTATAATTTTGATTTTTAATATTTATTAATTAGTTATAATTAAAGAGGTCCTGCATATTAAAAGTCAGCAGTCGGAAATTGATGCGGCTACGGAACTACTCTCTCTCTATATATATACATACACACACATATACATACACATTTGCACTTATTTACATGCATATGCACAGCTACTGAAGAATTGTGTGTTATAGGTATATACACATCAATTAAATACACACACGCGTGCACACGTGTGCGCACGCACACACACACACACACACACACACATACATATATATATATATAAAGAGATGGGGTTTTGAATCCTGAAGAGGAAGGTATTTTGTAATTTATAATATATTTTGAAATGTAGTATAAAATCATGTAAACACAAGGACTTATTAATATTTGAAGTAAGAATACTTAGTGTTTTAAACAAACTTGTTCAAAGTTCCACGCTTTCGTACATAACTTAAATTTATTATACAGTATATATATTATAAATATGTATATAATTATATCATATTTCAAAATTAACTTATTAATATCATAAATGATTATTATTTATTAAACATAATTTATACACATAACATATCATATTAAATTCTTAAACATTTTCACCAGAGCCTTCATCTCCTCCTCATGCTCTTCATAAGATTCGCCCATCTCCTCCATGATCTCAAGGAGCTTTTTCTTGTACGCCCTTTCTACTATGTTGCCCTTTTCCAACTTCTCGTCTAAATACTTGATCATCCTTTCCATCCTCTGCATCACGCCCTTAAACTTCATCTGGCATTCTCTTCTCTTTAGCTCTGCCTTTGGCATCTGCTCTTTCTTTATCTGCTTTAGAGTCCTGAAGATTGCCATCTCCTTGTCCTCATCTTCATACATTTCCCTTTTTGCCCTTTCTTTCTCTTCCTCTTTTAGTATCTCCCTTTTTGATCCCCTTCTGAGCGTCTTCCTTGTTGTGGACGAGAGTGTCCATATTCTAGCCTTGGCCAAGGCTTCCCAGTGCTCCACGCTACCGCAGACGAGGAAGGCCAGTGGTAATCTAGGCCATAGGACAAGCAAAATATAAACTTGCAATATGTGCAAATTGCTGCATATGTTCTTGGGCTGTCTATTGACTCCTCTGACGGACACTTTGGACAAACCAGGAAATCCAGGCGGCTTGTGCTCTCCTTCGTATTGGCCGCTGTTACTAGGGTTTTTACAACTCTTCTGGCTTTTATGGCCCTTGTGGCGTACAGGAGCCAACATATGCACAAAACACGCACGTCCATGCGTTGCGTACACGAGCACGGACTACAAAATATGCACAAAAACACGCACGTCCATGCGTTGCGTACACGAACACGAACTACAAAATATGCACAAAAACACTCACGTCCATGCGTTGCGTACACGAGCACAGACTACAAAATATGCACAAAAACACGCACGTCCATGAGTTGCGTACACGAACACGGACTACAAAATATGCACAAAAACATGCACGTCCATGCGTTGCGTACACGAGCACAGACTACAAATATGCACAAAAACACGCACGTCCATGAGTTGCGTACACGAACACGGACTACAAAATATGCACAAAAACATGCACGTCCATGCATTGCGTACACGAGCACGGACTACAAAATATGCACAAAACACACACGTCCACGCGTTATAGTTACACAACGCATGTACATAAGCGGCCATGGGCATATTAATGTTCCGTGTGAATCTCTCTCACACGCACTCAACACACACACTTTGGATAGTGGATCTATGTCTCAAGAGAATCGATATGTGCATTCAAACAACGGTGCTGATCATGCATGACATTCTATCGATGTATCATATTAATTTAATATAATTAATCATCATTCTCACAAGCCCATATACTGCGTTGTAAAATACATCTCCAAGTCACTCCAGGAGCTAGGATTGAACTCATAGGGATTATAGAATCTGGACATCCCATACATGTTATAATAATAATCTTCCTGTGGTGGTATGTAATTTTCCTCTTCCCTCGTTATATCTTTCATGCTCTTCTCGTATTCCTCAAACAGTTTGGCTATGGTAGCTTGAACCCCTATCCTGCATGTTGGGCTCACTCTCTATCCTCTCCATCTTGCTCTTCAGCTTCTGGCACTTCCTTCTCTCAATTTCCTTTTTGTCCATGCCTTCCTTCATCCAGATAACATCTTTGTGATCATCTCCACCTCCTCATCTTCCTCGAGCTTGGCCCTCCGAGCCTTCTCGATGCGTTCCTTGTCCTTCTGGCACCTCTTTGCTTCCAAGCGCCGCCTTCTACAAAGGAGAGTTCTACTTGAGCGCATACAGCAGCACTCGTCTTCCTGAGCAGTGTTTTGCCGGCACTCCACGCACTTGCACAAGAGCTGGAGCCGTGAAAATTCAGGCCGCACCATGTACAAAACTCTAACTTGCAATATGTGCAGATTGCGTATGTTTGAGATGGGCACGGAGACGATTGTCTATTGAAGAACTTGTCACAGCCAGGACAAGTGCAGAATATATTATTGGTACTTTATTCATGTTCTGGTTCGAATTTAATTAGTGGCACCTGATTAAGCTTCATCAACCTTGTTTTTCTGCTTGTCCATATTCACTATTCAAACCCTAGGAAAAAGTTAATAAAAAGAATATAATCCTTTATCATATGTGGTGGGACTTTACATTTAAAATTGTTCTGGGTTAAATTAATTAATTTAATTATTCATTTATCTATATACATTTGGAGAATTTTAAGGTTAATACATTACATATTCTGGTGTATATAAATTGTTTTAAATATTTATAAACCGCAAGTCATATTTAAGTACAGCGTATCAAATATGGGAAAACTCAAATCTCAATTCAAGAACTTTCTAATTTGAACAAATTTACATTAAACCTAAGCTGTATAAATATATAATGTCGGTTATCATATTGTGCATGTGCGTGTTGGTGTGCGTATTCGTGTGCGTGTGCGTGTGCGTGTGTGCGTGTGGACTAGTATAAAATAAGCTCGTATTCCTATTTAATTTACACCCTAAACCTTTTTCTATAATTAATTGAAGAAGGCGATGGACAAGGCGGAGATCGACGAAAGAATTAACCATGCACCTGTACTTGATCGGCTGGTCTGTCCTCGGTGCAACCATCTTTTCGATGGCCAACCATACACAACAAGGAAAATAAGGGAAGCAATGTGCAGCTATTGCAACTTCTGGTTCTGTCCACTGTGTAACCTCGATTTCCACTGGCCTAGCTCATGTGCAGCAGCGTGGAGCAATGGGAAAGCCATGCTCAGGCACAAGATGCAGTCGTACAAGGCACTCTCTTCCGTGACAAGGAAAATACTTGAAACAATGGGGAGAGAGAAGCAGCAAGCTGAAGAGGAACGCAGGGAAAGGGCGGAAAGGGCAAAGTATGAATGGGAGGAGGAAGATGACGCGGTCACAGAGACGTTAAAGGAGATGAAGAAAGGGGGCATGGAGCACAAGGAGCTCCAAAGAAGAGAGCGCCAGATGAGGTTCAAGGGCAAGCTAGAAAGGCTAGAAAGGGCAGCTGAGCGCCTGAAAGAGAGACTAGACAAGGGAGAACTGGTAGAAAGCATGTATAACAAAGAACTTCAGATGCTGGTGGAGAAGAAGGAGAAAGCTTCCGAGGAATACGAAGAGGAGATGAGGGATATGGTAAAGAAGTGGGCACGGAAGAGAAACTTATTACAGATTGCTAACAATAGGTGGAACTACAGAGCTCTGGATGGAGAGATTTCACAGAGAGACATGAAACAGTCAAAGAAGAGGATCATCAGGATTGATGATTAATCTAGCTTACTTATTAATTAATTAATTCACTTCTCACCATCTCTTGAAGTACCTGAATGATCCTTCGTCCCGTTATCCGGTGAAACCTTCTTGGACCGTAAATGGGAATTCTTCTTAGAACTACCCTTATACCCGTGTTGTCCAGCCTTAGTGGAAGCCTCCGTTAAACACAGCTCGGCCTTCTTCTTAGTACCAAACCATGTATCTAAATCTCTTTTACTGTTATGAATGTGAGGGCTGTGATTCTGGAACAGCTTCATCTTCGAAGAAGAACTACATTGTGGACAAGGTGGATCCTGCTGCTCCGATGCAGACGTGGCGTGTTCTAGGCAGTCTGTGTGGAACACATGCCCACAGGCTAACACTCCTACCCCGGGAAGGTCTATGTTTCCTAGCGTTCTTTGAGGTGTTAGAGGTGATCTGTGTGATAATTTTCGGAAGCAGAGTCCGCACACAAATGCATCTGGGATTGGTGAAGCAGAACCTGCCTGCATGAGACGTATGTGTTAGTATGCGTATACACATCTTTGTGTGTCTAATGCGTGCATATAATATAACAGCTGCTTACCTTAATCTTCTCCAATGTAACATCATCTAAACCAGAGAGTTCATCACTCATCCACCGACGGGAAGATGCAACGAGCTCCGAGAAAGTCAGCATTGACCACCAATCTGACGTATCTGGTCCACTCTCAGTTAACGATTTGTCTCGTTGATACTTGGTCAACTTTGATAAGTTACTGCTGTTAGTCACCAGTGAGGAAGTAGTAGATTCTGGTGTGTTAGAAACCGTAGATAAACCACCCGAGAGACATCCCTGAAAGAAAACTATAAGTGTGTGTTTTTGTGTGTGTATGTGTGAGAGAGAGAGAGAGAGATGTATCATATATGTATTTATCTTAAGTTGTCCATGCCATAAACAGCATAAGTCTGTTATCGTTCTTAAGTCGTTTTTATGTCTTAGGTTTAGATATTTGAATTTTAGTTTATATGGGTATGCATGTGTGTGTGTGTGTGTGTGTGTGTGTGTGAGAGAGAGAGAGAGAGAGAGAGAGAGAGAGAGAGAGATCATATATGTATTTAAATTAAGTTGTCCATGCGCATAAGTGTCTTAGGTTTAGCTCTTTGTATATGCTTTAAATAAAGAGAATAGCAAATATATATTGCAGAAAAGAGACTTAATGACTACATAAAATCAAAGGTCATACCTCCTTTGAGGACGACACCGTCATGCACGGGCTTGGAAGACAATCTGTAAAATGCATATGTTAACATTATAATACGATATCAAGTTATTTACTTCCAGCTATAAACCTTGTAACCCATGTGCATCTCGAGTTATATATGGCTAAATAATATATATGACAACATATGCTTGTACCTTCCACAAGTGGGCAAATCTGTGATGAACCGAGAGGATTGGCTCGAAAAATCCCGGACGGACTCATATCCGGTGAGAGATTCCGATGGTGAGAAGCAAACCGGGAGCTCATCCGACGGCTGCTTGAGGAGAATGAGGATCTATATAACTGCATCCCATTGTTCCCTGACAGAAATTCCCATTCACCTGCCAATTGGCCCTGTCCTCTCCGACTCCCATTGTTTCACAGGCACACAACAGACAGAACCCATTTGGACGGATCCCTTTGCTACAATCCCCTGTTCTTGGATACCCACATTTGCAGCTCCCACATGTCAGAGCTGCCCATGAACAATCCTGTGCATTACACCCGTGAACTCTCTCTCTCTCTATAGCTCAAGAATCCAGAATTCCATACCTATGAGGAGGATCTGATGCTCTCGTTGCCCTAAGGGAATAGTCGCTTAATTTTCCCCCTTTATTTTAAAATTTTTCTTTTTAAATGTTCACATGGAAACGCAAAGAAGAGTGGGACACGGGAACCGGGGAATTTCAAAACTGGATTTTATTGCCCGTCTTTAAGTCCGCCCTCCACGTAGGATAAACTTATGATCCGGTTTCCATTCCGGGAGCAAACGTCACTTTAAATATTATAATAAAACTAGTTGGTAAACTAATACATAGATATTATTTTTTTAAAAATCCGTTAATTTAAAAATTTAAATGTTTAACAAGAAAGTTTTTAATTTTATATTATTATCAAACTAAACCTCTAATTTTATATAATTCTCAAATTAGCCTTGAGATCAACTTAATAATATACACAGACACACATGCAATGTTATATATTTTACCATTAATAATTAATATGTTTATCACTGTGATATATATTTTAACTTTAAATAATATATTGCATGTGTGGGATTAGTAATATAATTGCCAATTTGATAATTATATAAAACTAGAAGGTTAGTTTAATAATTGTATAAATTAAAGGGTCAACTTGATAATTTAATTTGCGTATTTATTTATAATAAACAATAATATACAATTTATTTTAGATTTATAAAAATATTAGCAAAAGGATTAGAAAAAAGGTAACTTATAATTTAGGTATAAGTTCATTAACTTAGGGTAAGGAAACACTAGAATGGAGAATCATGAGATCACACAGGAAGAAGAAGAGAAGAAGAATTCGTACCCATGCTTTGTGGAGTTAATAGACAGGAGCTTGACACGTCGTATATCTCCAGGGCACTCGGTACAATCTATACGATCCGCAAGTGTATGTCCCTCAAATCCTGTCCATTGAGATCGAACCACCTCCTTGTGCAGTATCACCTCGGACAAAACTGGTTTACACCGGTTCATGCTTAGCGATTCTTATGGTACTCGGCAGGTTACCTCTCTATGGAGTAAAGCTTCTTAGCGATACCGATCCCTTACAAGGTTTCCGTATGCTACATCACTCGGAGCGAGGTACACTACTGGAGCTCGCACTCACGTCCATGTTCATGTCTCAGATGCCTATCGTACTTGGAATTGTTCCCCCAAGCTAGTAAACAACAAGATATACAAGAGATGCTTCAAACTCTTCCTAACCACGCTCTTACAAGTCACAGCCTTGGTTTGCTAGAGGGAGTTTCTTAGGGTTTTCTAGCGCGTCTCTAGTTTGTATACAGATTATCGGGTGTACCATAGTGATTAGCTCTCTGGATGAGCTTGCTAATCAAGGATACGGAATTTCCCCTCCGGCTTCGCTCCTCTCCGGTGTCCATTTATGTGAACAACTTACATGGAGTATGTTAAGCCCGCGCACTGTAGGAGTCTCCAAGGGAGTCTGGTTGTTCGAAGGGTTTCTACTGCAGTTTTTCTACGCTTTTAAAACCCCAAAGAAATCTGCTGCACTCTATAGTGTGTTCACTCACCCCAATCTATGGAGATTCCTGAAGAGTGTGGTATTCATGGGTATTGCTATTTTCATTAGTTCTTTCCAAATGGTTTTAGTTCTTACCAGAGGACAGGGACTGCGCGTACCATTTCCGATCAAGCTATTTTACACTTCAGTTACGCCTCTTAGTTACTTATCATTGATTTACATGTATATACATGAGGTGCCTCTGAAGCTTATGCGGGGAGTCTTAGGTGAAGAACATATTGCTTACAAGAGAGCCAGTGGAGTATACACTTACTTAGCAACTCCTCCTACTACGTGGGGATGGATACACATGCTTACGTATGTGTTCACCACGCTGGGTGCGTGTGTATTACTATCAAAAGCATGTGCATCTGCAAGCGGGTCTTCAGCGGACAATCTTGCAGCTGAATTTGAGAAACACAACGTGACTCTTGTGGGTGGAAATCTGAGAAGGAGACTTAACAAGTACATTCCGACTGCAATTCTTCTTGGTGGGTTTCTATTGGGAGTTTTGAAGATAATTGGGGATCTCATGGGAGTCGTGGGAATGGGAGGCAGTAGTCTTATTGCTATTGATGCTATATCTCAGACTGCTCAGAAAATGGCTAGCTATGAATACTATTATAAAGCTTAGTGAATATCAAATGTTCATATCTTATTGATATACTAAAACAAAGTTTACTTGTTGAAACCTGTTGTAAAATCTCTACAACGCGGTGCATGTTTGGTCTGTTCCTGCTCGAGCTCTGGGCACATATAGCCGCCACAAAAACAAGCTGTTTAAGCTGCTCCAGCGCAAAATCTCCCTCCAGTTTCGGATCTACAATAAGATCAAACTTCCCCTCAAGTATGAGAGGCTCTGCCCAGTCCACAATGTTGTTTCTTATTATACTCCACCTGTTTCATAACACCAGACTCTGTGTCTGTGCCTGTGCGTGTGTGTGTAGAGAGAGAGGCATATATTATATCTGTATGTATGTATGAACATACATGTTATACATGCAAATATGTATGTGCATACATATATATATATGAGGCCTATCATATATATGCATACATGTGTGTGTGAGAGAGAGAGAGAGAGAGGGAGAGAGAGAACCTTCTCTATTGGCCTTCTGCCGCTGATGAGCTCCAAAAGAAGTATACCAAAGCTGAAAACATCACTCTGTTTAGTGGCTTCTTCACCATTTGAACACTCGGTGCCGTGTATCCCAATACAGACTTCTCCTTGACCACTGATTTCTTCATGAGGCCAGCGACTCCGTAGTATGTGTACAATGGCTCGTAGTTGTCATTGAGAAGAACAGTACTGGACTTTATATCTTCATGTATCATTCCATTTTCATGCAAGTACCTGCAGAAAATTCAGATATATATATATTTATATTTATATATGTGTCAATATGCATGTAAGTATTTCCACATACACACACAAGCACACTTACGCGAGGCCTTCTGCACATCCGAGGGCTATAAGAAATCTCCTTTGCCAAGAGAGGTGGGAATCATATGAAAACGCACCATGAAGGTGTGCAAGCAAGCTAGAGTTAGGAACATAATCGTACACAAGTATATGCTCTTGTCTCTCCACACAATAGCCACGTAGACGCAACACATTCTTGTGTTGCATCTTTCCCATCTTCTCCGCCTCCCCTGCAAACTCCTTAGTTGATTCCAAGCTTCTCCCATTTAATCTCTTCACAGCAATCTGCATACTGATGTAAATAATATATAAATATGCCCATAAATCATTATTCTTCTCCCCTATATAGTATTGTGTGTATGATTGAATAACAGATACATGTGGATATATATTTGGTTAACTATAACTATATAGATCAAATAACTATTACAGCACACACACACACACACACACACACCTCAGTTCCATCTGGGAGTTGGCCCCAGTAAACTGAACCTGTGCTAGACTCGTAGGGATATGGTTCATCATATTCGTCCTGAAGCAAAGCAGTCCGGTTCTCAATCTGGACATTCTTGTTCTTTCGATATTTAGACCACCTATCAAGTAAATCTATATATAACACGCACACACACACAGATATACATCTCTCTCTCTCTCTCTCTCTCTCTCTCTCTCTCTCTCTCTCTCTCTCTCTCTATATATATATATATATATATATATATAATGGAACATATATATACTTACATACATATGTGACTACTATAATTTTGGTGGACATGTAGTTGTATTTCCAGATTCCTATAATATGTATGTATGTATGCATGTATGTCTAATTTACCAACAGTGGAAACAGGAATTATAGGAAACTGGAACATACAACTACATGTACATCAAAATGTATGTGTGTATATATATAAAAGATTATTATTATAAATTAAATAATTACCTGGGAAATAGAACACCCATGAGCACTTTGACGGCCCTGATCGCCATATCTAGGATTTACCTGAGCGACGCTTCTGTTTCAACTGCCCATAAAATGCAGGGCAAGATTAATTACTGATTTAGGGCTTGGCTTGACTTGCCCTAAACAGTACGGATACAACGGTCAAGTCCGTACCCTGGCACATTTTTCTGCTCCGGTCTTGGTTAGGGTTCTTCCCGTTTGAAGAAGAGAAGCTATGGCGATGCGCTTTTCCTCTAGATTCACGCCGAATGATGAGAATGCA
Source organism: Selaginella tamariscina (assembly GCA_003024785.1). NCBI lineage: Eukaryota > Viridiplantae > Streptophyta > Lycopodiopsida > Selaginellales > Selaginellaceae > Selaginella > Selaginella tamariscina. The sequence goes on from PUQB01001038.1 coordinate 28,672, forward strand.
GCCAAAGGTAAGCAATCTGTTCTTGGATTAGAGCGATCTGTCGAGTTTTCATGAATCCATATTTAATCCCTTGAAACGAATGTAGATTTAAATCCGTGAATTTCATTCGATCTCTGTGATAATCCGATGCAAGTATGTGATTCTTTGTGTTTCTAGGGAAATCTGCGCAGAAATCTGTGGCGGCAGCAAGCGGCGGCCTCAAATCGGCCCCGCTACAGCGGCCGAAGCTGTCCAACATAACAAACAAGCTGCAGCAGCATCCTCCGGCAACACCCAAGATCAGAAACCCTCGGACTCCTCTTAAGAACATCTCAAACCAGACGCCGCTCAATGATTCCGCATCGGCTCTTAAACCCTTGAAGCAACAGGTTGCCAAGTTGCCGCAGCCAAAGGCCCTCGACAAGGTGTCGACCAGAGATGAGAAGAAGCACCAGCAGGAACAAGTAAGAATTTCTTGCATATTCACACATATACATACAAATGTATTTAATGTTTTGTTATTTCAGAATGCGAAACGGCCACCAATCGTTCTTACAGAGGAGCAAGAGCTCTGGGCAAAAGCAGGTGTAGAGAAAGTGCATTTCACTGGAGATGACATGGAAGCCCTCCGGGAGAAGATCGAGCAAGAAGGTATGTACAATATTATACACACATTTATATGATAAATACGTGACACACATACACACACTGTGTGTATAAATTTGTTTTTGGTTTGATGAGAGAATCGCTTATCTATGTATGTTCAATTGTGTGTTGTGTGTGTACTCTCTCCCTTTGTTTTCTTATATCTCATTCGTTTTTGTCCAGAGGTGGAGAACCGGGTTAAGACCATACTTTCTTTCCGGACAGAGATCTTTCCTGTGTTGCCACGGCCTCAAGTAACTGATGTAAGTTCGTGTATGTGTGCGTGCGTGTACTGGCTTGTTTCCGGTTCCATTTAGGATCGTATATTGATACACTATACTGTTTGTGTATATGTGTGTTCTTAAGTTTTTCTTGCAGAGTCCCTACCAGAGCAACGGACAACTGAAGCTGGATTCGTACGAAGAGAAGCCTCGGGAGGAATACGATAATGGTACATATGATATGGGATCTATATGTCTAAATCTTATTAACTTTGTGCAGGCAATGTGTTAGACATGATGCTTCTTGATCCTGAATTGTTCGAAATCCCCTCCGGCCTGCCGAATTCTCCTCCAACCCCTCGCATTCGTGTCATCGTCTAGGAGACACTTCAGGTTGTTAAGTAGTAGTATTTAACAAGCACTGCTTGCTAAATAGGAAGAATACGTTAGTTGCATTGTTTAGTAGCAAGTAAGAACCTCCTTCCTACTCTGGAACTTCTGTAGTCTTGAACATTTGCTCAAGTTCAGGATTGTATAGACTGGTCCCGTCCCTAAGTGTAAGTTTTTTCTTATGTTGCGTGTGTGACTTTAAACAACGGTGCTGATCATACACTATCATCTAATGGTTGCATGTCAATGTATGTATCGTATTAATTGGCATTTAATTTTCATTATAAATATTAATTCTCATAAGCTTGTGTTGTAAAATGCATCTCAGGAGCTGGACTATAATCGGTATTGTATTCCCTAAATTAATTAGTTTAAATATTCATTCATTATATGCATTTGGAGATATAAAAGGACTTTTGAGTTAATGTAGTACATGTTCTGGTGTATATAAGTTGTTTAAATATTTAAATTTTTGATTTTAATATTTATCAATTAGTATAATTAAAGAGGTCCTGTATCAGCAGTCGGAAATTGATGCGGCTACGGCTACGGAACTACTCTCTCTCTATAATACATACACACACATAACATACACATTTGCACTTATTTATATGCATATGCACAGCTACTGAAGAATTGTGTGTTATAGGTATATACACATCAATTAAAAACACACACACACACACACCATACAATATACAAAGAGACGGGGTTTTGAATCCTGAGAGGAAGGTATTTGTAATTCATAATTTTATTTGAAATGTATATAAGATCATGTAAACACAAGGACTTATTAATATTTGACGTAAGAATATACTTACTGTTTAAAACAAACTTGTTCAAAGTTCCGCTTTCATACATAATTTAAATTATATTATATATAATATTATTATAAATATATATAATCATATCATATTTCAAAATTAGCTTATTATTAATATATAATTATCATAAATGATTTATTATTATTAAACATAATTTATACACATAACATATCATATTAAATTCTTATATATTTCACCAGAGCCCTCATCTCCCTCATGCTCTTCATAAGCTTCGCCCATCTCCCCATGACTCATGGAGCTTTTTCTTGTACGCCCTTTCTACCATGTGCCCCTCTTCCACCTTCTCGTTTAAATACTGGATCATCCTTCCATCCTCCATCACGCCCTTGAACCTCATTGGCATTTCTTCTCTTCAGCTTGCCTTTGGCATCTGCCTTTCCATCCGCTTCAGAGTCCTAAGATAGCCATTCTCCTCGTCCTCGTCTCATACATTTCCCTTTTTGCCCTTTCTTTCTCTTCCTCTTTCAGTATCTCCCTTTTGATCCCCTTCTGAGCATCTTCCTTGTCGGGGACGAGAGTGTGCATATCTAGCCTTGGCCAAGGCTTTCCCAGTGCTCCACGCTACTGCACACGAGGAAGGCCCATGGTAATCTAGGCCACAGGACGAGCAAAATATAAACTTGCAGTATGTGCAAATTGCTGCATATGTTCTTGGGCTGTCTATTGACTCCTCTGATGGCCGGCTCGGCCATTGAAGACCTCATCACACTTTGGACAAACCAGGAAATCCAGGCGGCTTGTGCTCTCCTTCGTATTCATGGCCGCTGTTACTAGGGTTTTTACAACTCTTCTGGCTTTTATGGCCCTTGTGTACAGACGCGTACAGAGCACGGACTACAACATATGCACAAAAACACGCACGTCCATGCGTTGCGTACACGAGCACGGACTACAAAATATGCACAAAAACACGCGCGTCCATGCGTTGAGTAGGACTACAAAATATGCACAAAAACACGCACGTCCATGCGTTGCGTAGGACTACAAAATATGCACAAAAACACGCATGTCCACGTTCAGTTACACAACGCATGTACATAAGCGCCCATGGGCGTATTAAGTTCCTAACCGTGAATCTTTCTCTCACACGCACTCAGCACGCACACTTTGGATAGTGGATCTATGTCTCATGTGCATTCAAACAACGGTGCTGATGACATTTATGATATTAATTTAATATAATTAATCATCGTTCTCACAAGCCCATATACTGCGTTGTAAAATACATCTCCAAGTCACTCCAGGAGCTAGGATTGAACTCATAGGGATTATAGAATCTGGACATCCCATACATGTTATAATAATAATCTTCCTGTGGTGGTATGTAATTTTCCTCTTCCCTCGTTATATCTTTCATGCTCTTCTGGTATTCCTCAAACAGTTTGGCTATGGTAGCTTCATGCATGTTAGGCTCACTCTCTATCCTCTCCATCTTGCTCTTCAGCTTCATCTGGCACTTCCTTCTCTCAATTTCCTTTTTGTCCATGCTTTCCTTCATCGCAGATAACATCTTTTGTGATCATCTCCTCCTCCGCATCTTCCTCGAGCTTGGCCCTCCGAGCCTTCTCGATGCGTTCCTTGTCCTTCTGGCGCCTCTTTGCTTCCAAGCGCCGTCTTGTTACGAAGGAGAGTTCTACTTGTGTTTTGCCGGTGCTCCACGCACTTGTACAAGAGCTGGAGCGTGAAAATCCAGGCCGCACGATGTACAAAACTCTAACTTGCAATATGTGCAGATTGCGTATGTTGTCTGGTTATGAGATGGGCACGGAGACGATTGTCTATCGAAGAACTTGTCACAGCCAGGACAAGTGCAGAGATAAAGTATTGGTATTTTATTCATGTTCTGGTCGAATTTAATTAGTGACACCTAGATCATGCTCTGGTCGAATTTGATTAGGCATTCATCAACCTTATTTTTCTGCTTGTCCATATTCACTATGCATTTAGGGTATTCAAACCCTAGCTTGGAAAAGGTTAATAAAAAGGATATTCCTTTATTATATGTGGGACTTTACCTTTAAAACTGCTCTGGGTTAAATTTAATTTAATTATTCATTTATCTTATATACATTTGGAGAATTTTAAGGTTAATACATTACATGTTCTGGTGTATATAAGTTGTTATAATTTTGATTTTTAATAGTTGTCAATTAATTTAAAGTGGTCCTTTATAGTAAAAATCAACCATCTAGTATACTGAGGAACCATGTTATTGGATGCCTAGCACTCTAAAACCCGTACACACACACACACACACACATATAATATAAATAATTACGTATACTTACATACATACACATTTCTATTTATTTGCATATGCAGGTGTGTGTTATAGGTATATACATATCAATTAAATTCACACACACACGCACACACGTATACACACACATAGAGAGAGGCATATAAAAAGCACATGAAAGGTACATATAAACGATGTATGTATTGTATGTATAATGAATTCATAATGTATTTCGGAAATTTCACATTTCCAGTATGAAAACATGTAAACATAAGGGCTTATTAATATTTAAAGTGACATAATTTAAACTATATTATAATACACACATACACACGCACACACACACACACTTATAATATGTATATCAATATATCATATTTTAAAATTAACTTAATATTAAATTATAATTTATCTTATGTAAATTTTAATTGTTACACATAATTTAACACAGTATGAAAATTTTAAATAATCAATAACCATTTTAATATAAATAAAAGGTACTGAAGAGCCTTCTATTATAAATAAGGCATAATTTCATATACTTAAACTTAAATCATATCATCATGCACATGCACATGTATATTCATATTAAGAATTAAATACTGAAACATGATAGTTTTAACACATAGTTAAATACATATATACATACATATAGATATCTATGTGTGTGTGCAAATTATAGGATATTTAGCTTTTTAATAATTATTAATTTTAAACAAAGTATTAAATCTACATATCTAATAAAATATATCTTTAGATATAGTGTATTATTAGTATCTAAGCTCCTTACCTTAAGAGTATTTAATTTGAATTAATTTAAATACTATATAAAGATTAATTACTTCATAACTTTAACCTATTATTTAAATGCCACTTAAGTAGTTAAGTTAGCTTTTAAGTGATACATTAACAACTCGCTTCTTTTAATATAAAGTGACATGTGTCTATACGGCATGTTATATATTATAATTGTAAATTCCGACCACCCGTAAAGTGTTTTGCCATATTTTAAATCTTAATTAATTAATATGTACTTGGATGTGAAATATTGTTATGATGAAAATATTTTAATTTCATTTTTAAAACTTAATTAACTATAAATGCCGGACACTGATTCATTATTTTGCTATATATCGTTTACATATATATGTATGAAAAATATTTAAAAAGAAAGAATTCATTCTCATCACAAATATGATATATAATATAACTTTGTACATGAGAATAACTTATATAATTAATTCTTTATGTGATTACTTTTTAATGATATGAATTTTTCATAAGTTGTCAACAACCAAAATGTAATTGGTTCATGATAATTAATAATAATATGATTAAATGTAATAATTACTATAATTATTTTATGTTTATACTAGGTCAATAATAAGAAATGTATTTTAATCTTTTATGTTTATTAATTTTAATTTATGTTCATTTATTTATACACTTTGCTATTATATTTAGAAAGATTAGTGACATGTTCTTATTAAGTTGTTTTTGTATTTAATTTTCTTTTAATTATATATATTAGAATGAATAGTAAGCCAAATATAAACTCTAAACATATATACTATAGTTCTGTACATATACTATTCAATCTCAAATAAAAGAATATAAAACACAAGGTTTACATATAATTTCTATACATGTAATAGAAAAGACATAATACTATTTTTTATTTTAATAATAAATTCAAAATCTTATACTTTTAAAAGTCTGAACTAAATAATCTTTTTAACTAAATATGAACCAAAAGTATGTACCATAGAAATATATTAAGTGAATTCAAAAATGAAATAATGCTAGCTTTTGTTATAAAATATTTAAATTTGATACTATTAGTATATTTTTTATATTTGTAAAGACACTAAGAGATGACATTCATTCATAAATTATAATTAATAAAGTAATTGTTTATTTTTAAACAATAAAATAAATTTTAATTTGACTTTTAAACCTTTATGTTCAATCCTGGACAATATAAATAATAAATTTAACAATAATTTTTAGACTATTTATAATTTTCTTAAAATATATATATTCTTAGTTAAAAAAAAGTGAAGTTTAATATTTGAAAATGTATTTGCACCTTAAGATAACCACATAAATTTATTTTTTTTTAAAGTTTTTATTCTACTTATTTTTGACATCTCTATATGATGTACGACGATGTTTAATAAGTGAGAAATCAAATAAACTTTAAATTTTATAATATCATTTTCTTATTAATTTACACAAGAGCGAATGGTCCATATTGTATCCAATTCGATGATTATCAAAATCCACTATGTTAATAATATTATATGCACATGCAGTTGTACATGTGGATATTATATCATCCCTCATCTCTCGAAAGGATGGGTTAGGGTTCTCTGGTAGATGGGCTTGGATCAGGAGGAACATTAGGAGAATGCATTGGTGGATCTAAAGGTAGCACAACATGTTCCTGACCCCGTTGTATAAAATGTTTCAACCGTTGCACATGCACAATCTCTTCAGGATTGGATTGAATGTCATGTCGAACCTCATAAACTTGTGGTCCTACTTGCCACAACACTTGATATGGTCCCTTCCACTGAGTAAGGACACTTTTGGCTAAATCACGTACCGTAAGCTTAGGAAAACAAACTAACACCAACTCATCCACCTTATACTCCATAGGTGTACGATGATGAGAGTTGTAGCGCCATTGTTGTCCCACTTGTATGCGGCCTAAGTGTTCTACAGACTCCGTTCGGACCAATAGAAGAATGCTCGTCAAATACCGATCCTAGGACCTAACATCAGTGTCATAGTTTTTACAATGACTCGACCCTTTACTTTAGAGGTTGATTATTGTTACCTACTATACTATGTTGATGGATCCTGGATGTAGTGAGAAACAGCCCCGCTTAATGCACTTAGGTGTCCGACTGGCTATCCTTAAATATCGCGAGAAGGTAGCACTTACCTTCTAAAAAATCCACCCCTGATTTTAACGTTCCAGTTAAGTTGATTAATTAAGGTAAATGAGTTTGGCGTGTTAAGTAGGGTTAAGAACACCCCTAGCATTGCCCTAACCCATGCCTTAAAACCCCCACCCTTTGGGTAGGGGTTAGTGTGCAAAACTCATCTCATTAACTAAGGGACTGGCATTTCGTGCTAGCCCACTTACACATACAGGAAAAGGGGGGGGCTCCGTCACATAAATAAGGTAGAGTATGAGTAGGAGAGCTCCTGGGTTCATGACTGATTTCGTTGCTTTTTTACCAATACAAGCCTTAACTTGTGTCGTTAAGGTATAACCCTCTGTTGTGCTGCCCTAACTTCCAGATGATAGGGGTACGTCCCACTTTTGGGGTAGCTTACCCTTAACGTTGGTGAATCCATGCTTGGGAGGTCTTGTTGGAATGCACGTTCCAAGAGGCAAAGGTTGAGGCTTGTCTCTAGCTTCCTCCTCCACGTCAAGCTAGGTGTAGCACTCACGGCCAAGCAAGGCACCTTCATGTCCTTGTCCAACTGTGGTGTGGGATCTTATTTAACAGGTTCACATTACCTAGTTCCTGAGGTTCACTGAGGGGTTCTAAAGTTGGCATTTAGGAGCCATATTTGTGGCACTTGGTACAACTCTTGAATATAAGGGCTATGGCATGATAGCCCACACCGTGGAAGGCAATGTCACATGGAGATGTGACATTGGGCTAGACATCACACGATACAACGCTCGAGGCATGCCCTTTGGGATTGTGTCATGGGCTTGTCGCCAAGGGGTTGGATACTCTAACAAACATACATGCTTATGCTTGCACTAGGGTGCTAAGCCCTGGGCATTGGCTCAAGGGAGGTTAGGTCTTGTAACTAGGTGTGCTTTAGCACACTTGGCTAGAGGGTGTTCTCCTTGGAATCCAGGGGTTGAACAACCTAAGCGTGTTAACATGAGCCCTTTCGTGAGGCACTCGCAAGGTCATGTACTTAAAGTTAACCAAACTAGCCTTAGGGAGTTTACTTAGCAGAACACTCGTGTTCGCTTACGACTCACACTCGTGTCCTTACTAAGTACTAGCCCTAGGTTAGGGTATGACTTGGCCACCCAAACCCTTAGGGGTTAGTCATGGTTTAGGGTACCCCTTGTCGCCCTAAAGGGGTTGTATTCCCGAATGAGGGTGATTCCTCAAGGGGTAAGTGATGATGCCTTGGCTCTATCATGGGGATATGTATGAGATACATCTCCTTTGTGGGTTAGGGCATGAGCCTGTCTAGGTTTACTGGGATAGGATCCTAAAATCTACTCAGGTTATTCTCTAGGGTTTAGGGGATGGTCATTTTAGGGGACTTAGGGTAGACTCTAAGTCTTTTGCCTAATTGGGCCTCTGAGTCAGACTCTTAGGGTTATCTTGGAAGACTTAGTATTGCTCACATAGGGTGATGACGCCGAATGGTCACTTGGCAGCCACGTGTTGGCCCTTCGGGTTAAAACTCTAACAATCAGCAACTAATGACAAGAGAGAAGGTAGACACAACTCCGTTGGCAACACTAGGTCATGACCATATAAGATCTTATATGGCAAAGTACCAACAAAACTCTATATTCCAGTGATATAATATATCGAAGAGACGACAGATAACCATTTATGATTATCCCCTTGAAAGTTCTGACAAGCCGTTCATTTGTTTGAGGATGATAAGTACTTGTGAAGGTGTGGCATATCCCCAACCGAGAAGTCAAAACATGAAATGCCTCAGCCATATATGTAGAACCATTATATGAGAGAATCCATTCCGGATAAGAATGTTAGAACATGACCCAATTAAAGAGAAACTAGCCAATAGTAGAGGCAGTCGCACTAACAAGAGCACCAACTTTTACCCAATGAGTTAGGTAGTCATAAGCAATAATAACGTACTCGTTGCCAGCAATCAATCGACTGCAGAAAAGGTCCCATCAAATCAAACGCCACCAACTTAAACATATGAGAAACTATAATTAACTCCAACCGTCCTTTTGAAGTACACGGGGGAGTATTGCGAGCTTGGCACCACACACAACTATGCACATGCTGAATCACATCTCCTTGCAACTCTGGCCAATAGAAAGATTTGTGCAACTTCTTCATCACACGATAATGTCCCATGTGTTCGCCGAGAACATGAGAGTCATGGTAAGTATGGAGGAAGCATGGAACAAAGACCGAAAGCACCACCAATTGCAAATGATCATTTGGATCAATCCTCACAAAATAAACAAGGTTGTCCTAAAGGCGATATTGTAAATGTAAGTGCTTAAAAGACAAGTCATTAGCAAGTGAAATTTAAACCCATCACAAAGCCTTTGAATCCACAGCTCAACCTTTTGAACTTCCCAAACATCATCCAAAGACAGCAAATCTAATTCTGCACCTTGCAGACACAGAATGTCAAACACAACAACTGTTGATGGTACCGAATCTTTGTTTAAAAAGTCCACAAATGCTGGAACAACTGGCTCCTTAGGGACAAAAGAAGAGAGAGAAGGTGGAGAAGAGCTCAAGAAAGAGCATTAGCATCAGCCATGGAACTCCCTAGCAATGAACAACCTCAAAGTCATAAATTTGAAACTTCAAGGCCCACTGAGCAGTACAACCAATTAAATTCTTTTGCTTTAACAATAAAGTGATTGATGCATGATCGCCTTGCAACAGCGTCTGAGAACCATGCAAATAGGCATGGAGCTTCTCAAAACCCCAAACCTTTGCTAGACACTCCTTCTTTGTCGTGGAGTAGTTCACCTTTGTTAGCTGCAATGTACGGCTAATGTACACAATGGGATGTCATTGATTAAGTACACTCGTACTCTTCTACATCAATACACCCATGAGACTGATGTTAAAAGCATCCACATACAAGATGAAAGAACAAGTGTAATCAGAGTATGCCAAAACTGAAGGAGTTGTCAACAGCTTTTTAAGAACTGCAAACGCCCGCCTGCAATTCTTAGATCAGACAAATAATGACATTGACGACTTTGGCAACTCATGCAATGATGCAGTATGATTTGAAAGATGATCATAAAACAACCTAGATATTATAAGTGTTGCACATCGTTCACACAGTTCAGCATAGGGAACTTTAAAATGCAACAAGTTTGTCAGGATTGACTTGCAAACCTTCACGAGAAATGCAATAGCCAAGATAAGTAGTGTCCTTGGATTCAAACACACACTTAAACGGCTTTAGTTACAAACCAACTTTTCACAACTGATCCAAAACCTTACGTACATCACTAATATGCTCCTCCTATGTTCCATCCAAGTGGATTAAAACATTGTCAATGAAGTTGGTACTCACCTTCGACATATTACAAAGAACCTCGTCCATCATATGTTAGAAAGTTGCTGGAGCATTACTCAAATTGAAAGGCATCACCAAGAACTCATATAGACCAAATGGTGTTTGAAAAGCAGTTTTGGGAATGTCCATGTTAGCCATTGGAACTTGCCAATATCCAAATATGAGATCTAACTTGGTAAACCAACAACTCTGCCCTAGTCGATCCAAAAGATTTGTAGTATGAGGAAGTGGGTACACATCTGAAATGGTTAAATCATTTAATGGGCGATAGTTGATGTAGAATCAAACGCTTCCATCTGGATTTGTCACAAGATGAGTTCGCATGCCCAAAGACTTCGAGATTTTCGGATAACACCCTTCTCCAACATCTTTTTAACATTTGCTCGTAAGATCTTGAGATCCTTTGGTGATTGACGCTGAATATATATCTTGATTGACCTAGCATCCCCAGTTGAAATAGGGTGACATGTTGCAATTTTAGCCCCAGATAATAAATTAAAGTTGAAAAGATCAACATACTCCTTGAATTGATTAACGATTGTAACATGACGATCATCTGAGGGATCCAAAAAAGGGAAGGAAGAGCATGAAAAGGAAGATGGTAGGAAGTAAAGGTGAAATAAAAGTGATGAAAGCAGATATTGAAACAGATGAATAAAGTGGAATAAAAGTAAGAGGAATGAAAGAAAAATGAGGGAAAATTAAATAGGGGGGAAACTTTTCAAGTCACACTTGGCATGATTGCGAGTCAATCAATTCATATCAAGAATAAAGTGAAAAGCTTGACTCGACACCACTTACAGAAATTGAAACTCAAACTTACGATCGCCCACATAAACAACAATGTTAACTTCATCCTGCGAACAAGCATGAGTGTGTCTGTTGCCGTACAAAATAAAGACTGATTATATTGCATAAAGCAAATGAAGATTGAAACATGTAGTAACAAATTGAAAAATAGAAGATAAACTCAAACCTGTATCCACCAACACTAAAAGGGAAATAAGACATGTCGTGTGATTAAATTGAACTTGAAAAGTAAAAATTGGATGAACTAGTGCCAAGTGAACCCCATGATACTCTTGAAAGAAAGACGGAGAGGTCACTAATTTATTCGCATGAGAACCCTCCTCTACTTGTGTAATTTGTCGTTTCCCGGAAGATCTATTGAGACTTCCCACTACAGCAACGCCAGCTGAACGCTGTTGACACTAGGGCCTCCACCTTGGAAATGATGCCAATCTAGAAACCATCGACAATGCCAATACATGTGTCCAACCTCATCACACGCCCAACAATGAACTACACGTCTACATCTCCGTCCATGGGCCCAAGCTTGTGCTAGTACACAAGCAGCAATAACATCAACCTCTATCGGAGCAGGACCATCCCCAACATGAAGTGGAATGAGAAAACATGAAAATGCAAGTGATGACTCATATTGTTATGCGAGCCTCAAAGCATCGTCAAGAGTCACTAGAGCCAGTGCATGCACAAGCCCCACAAGGTCTTGACGAAGTGTTGACCACAACATACCTAACTTGATATGTTTCGATATGTTAAGCTTTACATGCAGCAAAATGCTTCGAAAGCGAACACCGAACTACATCACCGATTCAAATGGCTCTTGATGAATATGATGCAATTACTAAAAAACATCGTCATAGTCGTTTGCATGCCCAAAAGCCTATTTGAAGATCTCTAAAAGAATATTCTAATCCTCATGAGTTACAACGTCCAAACAACTGTACCATTGTAACGATGTACTTTGAAGACAAGTAGGAAATTGCACAAACATTAAACATCATCCCATCAATGATATGTGGCGACCACGGTGAAGTGGTTATATCAATGGTACACATCATCCTCAAAACTTCCACAAAAGAAATCTGGCTGGACACTAGGATTTGTAGCATGAGTAGGAGGAGTACTATGGCTTGTAAATGTCGCCATCAACTGAGAATGATTTTTCAATTGCATCCACATGGCATCCAACAAATGCATGGGATTTGCCTCTTGTGCATTCATAAACGAAAAAGAAGAAATGACAAAAGTCTACAAGGAAGGAATAGATTTAAACAATTGAAAAGCAAGATCTAAGAAGACAAAAAGATTTATAAAAAAGACACAAATCCGAGCACTCAGTAGGGATAATGAAAGGTGCCCCTCACCTCCACTAATGTGAAAGTCAAAATATAAATATCATTAACCCAAAAACCTTAAACTTATATACAAGAATAAGTGATCCAAATTGAATCCAATCCAAAATCCATTACACTAACAGTACGTGTGGATCTTACAACATTAAAAAAAATTTTAGCATTTTATATCGTAAGCAATTGCAAGAAATGAGAATAAATTATATAAAAATTAAAGTTATAATAAATTTATTATGTATTGTATTAAAATCGGTGATTATGTTACTAAAGTATTTTTATTATTACTATATAAGTAACATATGCAATAATAATTTTTATTCAATTTAATAAGATATTTAAAACAAAAAATAATTGTATTATATGTATATAAATAAGAACATTAAAAATTTATTTTTATGTTATAGTAGTAATCTTATTTTTTTTATAAACTTATTAATACCATCCTTAAATAAATTAACATAGTAAGAATAATGCTATTCTTAAAAAAATTGCTATAACTATTCACTCAATTTTTTTTAGAAACTTATTAAACATAATAAGAACATAAAATACTTAAAGACAAATTGTTGTAATTATTATTATTAAAACTTAGTCTTTGGTATATACATTTGCATTCATCATCCTTCTTTTTGTAATATACAAACATAAAACGATACGAAATGAAGTATTTTATAACTGTAACATACCCTTTATATGAAAATGAAAAATCCTACTATAAAACTTTATATTTCAATTTTAAATTTAATAATATGTTTTTTAATATATACTAATATATATTAATGAATATAATATATTATATATAGATTTTAAAACATATAAATGAAAACCAAACAAATATAACCTATTTTTCTAAGTTTGAAATTGCAAATGAAATATAATTCACAATGTTGACATATATTAATATATTTCTTGACGTGTGACATATATGAAGAGTTAACAAGGCTGGCTCTTAATGCGTAAAACCCAAAAACAAAAATAATGTTAAGCCAATATTAAATTATATATGATAACTAATTTGTATGGTTTTTTATTTATAGCTTTAATTCTGATGAAAATTAACTTTATAACATACAGAATTTATAATTAATTATTAGTGTATTTATTTAATAATTTAATCCATCAAGTTTTTTATTATTAGAGTTTACATTATTTTACCTAAGGAAGATGTTTATTTATTTTATTATAGAATATACCAGGAATATCCGAGAATAGGATATTCTCTATGGCTTGGCATCAGGCTGCAGCTCAGGAACAGACTGCTGAACCACAGGCAGCTTGTGAAGCTCTTTTGTGACCTTCACTATGGTGGGAAAGGCCGACTACATAAATAAATAAATCAATAAGCAATTTAAAATAAGAAATGTCATATAAAATAATTACCATATCCATGTTAAATCTTCCTGCATTAACCACTTGAGGAATAAGCACACAATCAGCCTGACAAAGAGACATATAAAACACTAACATATCTATAAATATTCATGTGCATAGGCTCCCATTACATATAATATATTAAGCTATATAATATGTATATATTAATATATTAAATGTTTCAACGACGGAGATGCTTACAAGTGTCAGCTCGTCTCCAAAGCAATACTTTCCTGATGTTTCTTCAATATAACTTCAAGTGCTGTTCATTTAAATTAAATAAATAATCAAAGTTTAATACCAAAGCTTTAGTACCTGTGAACCCTTTGTGTATCCAGTGCTGTGCCCAGTTCATTTTCTCTTCATCCCAAGTTTGTCTTTCACTAGATTCTAATAAAGAATCTAGCTCAATAATGCACACACACACACACACACACACACACACACATTCGTATTAATATATAAATATCATACCAGAACTGCAAGGTTTTGAAGGGGTTGTACATTGGATGCAATCAAATTCACCACCTATACAACACAAAAATGCATATTAAAAGAAAACATAAGTGAATTAAAACATTTAAAAATTTATAAACCTGACGAACAGTAGCTCGCTCAATGGGAGCTTTCGGCAAGAGGGGTTTTTCAGGATACTTTTCTTCCAGATACTGTAGAGTAAACAAATAATTAATAAATAAATAAAACTAAATCTTATATTAGTATGTACATAATATGTATGTCTATATCATAGAGTGTGTGTGTGTGTGTGTGTGTGAAGAGAGAGAGAGATATTACCTCCAATATGGCAATCGAATCAAAAAAAGGCCATCCTCGGTTTCAAGCACAGGTACAAATTGCAAAGGATTCAACTTGGTAAATTCTGACCAAAAAAAAAAAAAAAAAACCAAATAAATAAAGAAAAAATTACATTTATACCCCTGAAATTTATCATATTTACATATATATACCCTTAGAAGTTTTATATTTACATATATACATAAATTTTAAAATTAAAAATTAAAAAACATTTTTAAAAAATCGATAAAAATTTATAATTAATTTGTATTTTATTATGTTTAGGTCCAAAATATAACTATTGACCATATATATCAGAATTACTTATTTTTAAAAATATTCCATAATAAATTTTTAACATTTAACACTTAATAAACTTTACTTATTTCATTTGTAATATATTATGAATTGAAATTATATTTTTAATTAATATTGTTATTTTAAAAGTCAAATATCATGATTGAATATATATGTAAAGTTATAATTTTTAGAAGAGTATATATGTAAATATAAAACTTCTAGAAATATATATGTAAATATGATAAATTTCAAAGATATAACTTAATTTTCCCATAAATAAATCAAAATAATAAATAAATATGTGGATTAACCTGGGGAGAATTGCTCGCCTCGGAGGAGATTGACGGGCTTATACTCAAAGTGTACATCTGCAAAGAGCGTATTTAAATGTTGCTAACCTTTGAGAAGTAGAGCTAATCGTACTCTCCATGCACATGAGCTCCTCCAGTAGCCGTACAGCTTCATTCTAACCCTACACTTGTAGTCAAACACATGTATACACATAAAGTGTATATATATTACACACACACACATATACATATACACATGTGTATTATATAAAGATGTATATGCAGATATGAATAATTTTTTATATTTATATATATCAATTTCTGTGATAATTTAGAAACTATATATAAAAGAACAATGGTATATATATAGTAAAATAAATATGAAAGATTATATTTCTTTGCTTTGCTGCATTAGAGGTGATATGTCTACAAAAAAAATGTTTAATTTAATACTGTTTAAATTAGTAATTTATTTTATTTAGTATATTCTTTTTAATCTTGTCTTGGGCCTTGAGAAACAAATAATACTTATGTTCTTAATAATTGTTTTTCAAAAGAAATTTACTAATAATTAAAAAATGTAATTTAGAAATTAAATTAACTTAATAATAAGTCTACATAATTTAATAACCTATTTAATTTATTAACAATATTAAATTAGACTGTAATAGAATACAGAAGAATATTCTATAAACTTTTGATAAACTAAATTTCTTATTTTCTGAACAGAATTATGACATCATCAGAATTTAACATAAAATTTATTAACTAAAATGTTTTATATGAAAAAACTTAATAAATGATTGCGATGTGTGTGTGAGAGAGAGAGATACTTTAGTACAAATATCATATAGATGGATGTATTAAAGGAATATATTAATAGAATAAGAATATGGTGAAAAATCCATTAATTAAAAGAACACCCCTTAACCAAGTGTGCCAAAGTACACCTAGTTATGAAACCTAACCTCCATGCCCAAGGCTTAGCACCCTAGTGCGAGCATAAGCATGAATGTGTATTAGAGTATCCAACCCCTTGGTGACAAACCCATGACACAACCCAAAGGGCGTGTCTTAAGCGTTGTATCATGTGATGTGTAGCCTAATGTCACATTCCCATGTGACATTGCCTTCCACGATGTGAGTTATCATGCCATAACCCTTAGATTCAAGAGTTACATCACAAACGTGGCTCCTAAATGCCAACTCTAGAACCCCTTAATGAACCCTTAGGATTTAGGTAATGTGAACCTGTCAAACAACCCACAGTTGGACAAGGACACGAATGTGCCTTACTTGGCCATGAGTTCTACACCTAGCTTGATGTGGAGAGGAGGCTGGAGATAAGCCTCAACCTCTGCCTTTTGAAACATGCATTCCGACAAGACCTTCCATGCATATATTTGCCAACGTTAAGGGTAAGCTACCCCGAATCTGGGATGTACCCATGTCATTTGAAAGTTAGTGTGGCACAACAGAGGGTTGTACCTTAACGACACAAGCTGAAGCTTACACCGGCAAAAGAGCAATGAACTCAGTCATGAACCCAAGAGCTCTCCTACATGTACTACTTAATATAGTGACAGAGCCCCCTTTATTTTCCTGTTTATATAAGTGGGTTGGCATAGAGTCTCATTCCCAGAGGGAATATACTTGTTGAGTTAATTAATGACCCATTAACCCCTAAACCCTAACATAAGGGTTTAGGGTGTGGGGTTAGGGCAACCCTAGGGTTAGGTCAACCCTCATATCTAACATGATGAACTCATTGGAACCACCCCAAAACTAACTGGGACAGGGAAAACTAGGGTAAGAATTTTCTAGATGGAAGTGCTAGCTTTGTCCAGAGTTTTTTGTAAATACCTAATAACACTCAGTCGGACCATCATTACATATCCAAGTGCACTAAGTGGGCCTATTTCTTTTACACCTAGGGCTTATCAACATAATTCAATAAGTAATAACAATCAATGTCCAAAGTAAAGGGTCGAGTCATAGTAAAAACTATGACAATCTTAAGCTCCTTTGGTAATCGATGTCGAACATGTACCTTAATTGATTTAACATTCCTAGTTGAAATAGGGTGGTGTGTCACAATCTTAGCCCTAGATGATAAATCGAAGTTGAAAAGATCAGCATACTCCTTAAGTTGAGTAACGACTGTAGCACAAGGATCATCTGAGGGATCCAAAAGGGAAAGGAAGAAGATGGTTGAAAGTAAGGGTGAAACAAAAGTGATGAAAGCATAGGTGAAGCAGATGGATAAAGTTGAATAGAAGTAAGAGAAATAAAGAAAGATGAGAAAGAGTCAAATAGGAAAGAGACTTTTCAAGTCACACTTGGCATGATTGCAAGTCAACCAATCCATATTAAGAATAAGGTGAAAAGTTTGACTTGGCACCACCTGTAAAGATTGAAGCTCAAGCTCACAATTGTTCACACAAACAATAATGTTAACTTTATCCCATGAACAAGCATGAATGTGTTCCTTATCGTACATAAAAAGACTGGTTCTATTGCACGACGTAAATGAAGATTGCAATGTGTAACACATAATGAGACAAAACTCAAACCTGTATCCACCAACACTGAAAGGGAAACATAACTTGTCATGTGATTAAATTGAGCTTGAAAAGTGAAAATCAAATGAATTGGTGCCAAGTGAACCCCTTGATGATACTCTTGAAAGAAATTCGCACAAGGACTCTCCTCTACTCATGCAATTTCGTTTCCTAGAAGATCCATCACATCAAGACCTTCCATTGTAGCAGTGCCAACGGGACGTTGTTGATGCCAGGGCCCCACCCTGAAAATGGGGACGTCAATTGGGAAACCGTTGACAGTGCTAATACGTGTGTCCAATCTCATCACACGCCCAACAATGAACTACACGTCCACATCTCCATCCATGGGCCCAACCTTATGCTGGTACACGAACAGTGACAACATCAACCTTCATCGGAGCAGGACCATCCCCATGTCTCATATAGATAAATATATAAAAAGATCTACAAAAAAGACACAAATCCGAGCACTCAATAGGGATAATGAAAGGTGCCCCTCTCCTTCACCAATGTGAGAGCTCGAAATATAAATATCATTAACCTAAAAACTTTTACTTATATATAAGAGTAAGTGGTCCAAATTGAATTAAATCCAACGGTTATTAAAATCCATTACACTAATAATAGTATGTGCACATGCAGCCATACACGTGAATCTTACAACATTAAAAATTAAATTTTGGCATTTTATATCATAAGCAATTGCAAGAAATGAGAATAAATTTTATAAAAATTAAAGTTGTAATAAATTTATTATGTATCATATTAAATCGGTGATTATGTTACTAAGTATTTTATTATTACTATATAAGTAACATAATAAATGTATATAGATAAGAACATTAAAAGTTTATTTTATGTTATAGTAGTAATTTTATTTTTTTATGAACTTATTAATACCATCCTTAAAAAATTAACATAATAAGAATAATGCTAAAAAAATTGCTATTCAATTTTTTTAGAAACTTATTAAACATAATAAGAACAAAAAATACTTAAGACAAATTGTTGTAATTATTATTATTAAAACTTAGTCTTTGGTATATACATTTGCATTCATCATCCTTCTTTTTGTAATATACAAACATAAACAATATGAAATGAAGTATTTTAAATCATGTTTGAGTAAACTTGCATAAACATATTTCAAAAATAAGAATTTTACTTAAATGCAAGTTGTAACTAAAATGGGCATGGCTATAGTCCCATTTCCTAATAATTAGCAATTTTAGCTATTTAATTAGCATTTTCTAATAAAAGGAATATTCTTTAGAATATATGTTTGAAAACAGAATATTCTTTAGAATAATCTATTTTGTATTCGACCCTTTAATAAATTATAACATTCATTAACAAAAATTAATAACATTATAAAAGTAGAAAGTATTAAATTATATAATATATTACCTAATATAACAATTAAGGAAGAGCATAAGAGGTACATTATATAAATATTGATGTTGTTATTAAAATATTAATATTTAAATATAACAATATTAATTAAAAATTTGTAGTAGTAATAATATATATAATATACAAAATCCTATAATAATATAGTCAATCTTCCATATCGTTTTTTAAATTTATATAGTTAAGTAAACAATTTGGTACTATTATTAAAGAGTTTATAATAATTATGAATATTAAATATATGATATTTTATAATTTTGTAATTGCTTTAAGCTTCAGAAAACATACATTCCCTTGCAGTTTTGTTAATCGTGACTTTATCAACGCTTCTTGACATTCACCATATCGAATGGATTTAACATTTATAAAACATGCTAGTCTTTTTGATTGGGAGACCATGTTTTCTCTAGACATCCATTATATCTTTCGCTCTCCTTCTCGTGTCGCCTTTTTTGTGGTTTGAACCATGCAACCTTAACAATACTATTTTTTGTGATTACTTCAGGTGTGTCGATAATTTGACCCATCCAAATAGGCTGATTATATGACGCATCTGGAGTAATGAAACCATCATTAATTTTTGAAATCCTGGCAGCAATCAAAGTATGCTTTTGGTTCCTTTGTCCAACAAAGTGTGGGGTTTGCACACTGGCTTCTATGTGTCTGTGCTCAGTGATGTCATTTCAATCTCCTTTGCCACCTTGTTTTAGGCCAAAAAGGTGTTGCAATTCTGTACTTGTGACGGTAGGCCCTTCCAACTCTCAACAACAGTCTCCCAATAGTCGACCACATGCTTATATAATTCTGAGTAACCAGTTGCCTTATCAGAATTCTTTGGCATCGATTTTTGAACCCATGCCACATATTTTTTGATGCCATCAATAATAACCTCTTGTTCCTTGAGATGGGCACTCAATGGAATAGGGTCTGGTTGTCCTTCTGGAGAAGTGGCTTTCCATTCTCTCCACTTTTGAAGAGCATTAACCCCTCTTTCGGTAACCACTCTTGCTCTGATGGCCGTAACTTGTACTACATAATAGGTATACCATCTCGTATGGAGAAAAAGAATTTAGCAGCACAAGGTGACCAACTAAAGAATCACTCTCCTCTTTTATAACTCCTTGAGAAATTTTTTAAAGTCTGGCACCTCAGTCACAAGCAAAGCACAACTTTTTTGGAGATGCAGTTTTCAAAAAAGATTCATCATATGCAATAAGGTAAGTGCACTTGTCCTTTTTGTAGAGTTGGAGACCTTGCTGAAGAACGCATCAATATCTTCATGAGTGTGACTAACTATAAGAAAACTGAGCGTGATTGTCTTAAACACACCTTTGGCAACAAGCATTGATAATTTTTGTTCTCGCCTGCACAATTATTCATCTGTAAAAGCAAATGACGAGGAAGCTTATTTGATGTTGAGAACACATGTACACTATTTGAGCTAGATCCCTCCACTGAACCTGAACTCTCAACAGGGCCATCTGTTTTTTGTGCAGGCTGCTGACAATGCCTCGCATATTCTCAAGTAGCCTCAAGTGCAGACGTGTTCATGAGAGCATTATGTAAAGGTTAAAGGTGTTATTTCTTCACTTTGAGATCACTAATAGGACGTGTTGTGAGTGGGCTTCATGGTTTCTGAAAACACATGGCCAACGACCCAAGTGAAATTGGAGTCGTTAGACCAATGTGGAAGTGAAAAGTGTCTATATGACTCACAACCGTGTCCATGTGTTAGCACATATGTCAATGAAATCGGAAGTTTCATGACATTTCCAAGGCACTTTGGTGTTGCAACGAGCTTTGGTGTCATAGTTTTTACTATGACTCAACCCTTACTTTGGACGTTGACTGTTGTTACCTACTGTATATGTTGATGGACCCTAGATGTAGTAGGAAACAGGCCCGCTTAGTGCACTTGGGTATCTGGTATGGTCCGGCCGGGTGTCATTAGGTATTTGCAGGAAACTCTAAGCGAAGCTAGAACTTACCTTCTAGAAACCCACCCCCAATTTTGATGTCCCGAATAGGTTGTTTGGTCTTTGCAAATGAGTTCGGTGTGTTAAGTAGGGTTAGGAACACCCTAGGGTTGACCTAACCCTAGGGCCCTAACCCACGCCCTAAAAACCCCCACCCCTTGGGTAGGGTTTAGGGGTAGGAGTAAGGGTGAGTTATAGGCTCATATTGCTAATTTATCTAAGGGGCTAGAATTCAGTGCCAGCCCACTACAAACAGGAAAAGAGGGGGGGGGGCTTCGTCACATAAATAAGGTATACGTAGGAGAGCTCCTAGGTTCATGAATGAGTTCGTTGCTCTTCTGCCGGTGCAAGCTTCAGCTTGTGTCGTTAAGGTACAACCCTCTGTTGTGCCGCCCTAACTTCCAGATGCCAGGGGTACGTCCCACCTTTGGGTAGCTTACCCTTAACGTTGGCGAATCCATGCCTGGGAGGTCTTGTCGGGATGCACGTTCCAAGAGGCAGAGGTTGAGGCTTATCTCAACCTCCTCTCCACGTCAAGCTAGGTGTAGCACTCAACAAGGCACATCTGTGTCCTTGTCCAACTGTGGGCGTGGGATCTTGTTTGACAGGTTCACGTTACCTGGTTCCTGAGGGTTCATTGAGGGGTTCTAGAGTTGGCATTTAGGAACCACGTTGGGTACTTGGTGCAACTCTTGAATCTAAGGCTATGGCATGATAGCCCACATCTTGGAAGGCAGTGTCACATGGGGATGTGACACTGGGCTAAACGTCACATGGTACAACGCCCGAGGCACGCCCTTTGGGGTTATGTCATGGGCTTGTCGCTAAGGGGTTGGATACTCTAGCAAACAGCATGCTTGTGCTTGCACTAGGGTGCTAAGCCTTGGGCATCCGCTCGAGGGAGGTTAGGTCTCGTAACTAAGTGTGCTTTGGCACACTTGGCTAGGGGAGTGTTCTCCTTGGAATCCAGGGTTGAACAACCTAAGCTCATTAGCAGAAGCCCTTTCGTAAGGCACTCGCAAGGTCATGTGCTTAGGGTTATCCCAAACCTAGCCTTAGGGAGTTTGCTTAGCAGAACACTCGTGTTCGCCTACGGCGCACACTCGTGTCCTCACTAAGTACTAGCCCTAGGTCTAGGGTGTAACTTGGCCACTCAAACCCTTAGGGGTTAGTCGTGGTTCAGGGTACCCCTTGTCGCCCTAAAGGGGTTGTACTCCGGATGAGGGTGATTCCTCAAGGGGTAAGTGACAATGCCTTAGCTCTATCACGGGGTATGTGTGGAGCACACACCCTTGATGGGGGTTAGGGCATGAGCCTGTCTAGGTCTTCTAGGGCAAGACCCTAAGTCAACTAGGGTTATCCCTCAAGGGTTGGGGGCAGACATTCTAGGAGACTTAGGCTAAACCCTAAGTCTCTTGTCCACTTGGGCATTAGAGTCTAACCCTAGGGTCGTTGGGTGTTGTGGGGAACTTAGAGTTGCTCACACAGGGTGATGACGCCGAATGGCCACTTGGCAGCCACGTGTTGCCACGTGTTGGCCCTTTGGGTTAAAACTCTGACATTGGAATGCTGGTCTTTGAATGATCCATCTTGTCATAGATCAAGCATAGGTACTCTAATGGGCGTGACACAGAAAGCATGCGGTGTGCATAGTACTGAGATCGGCAAGTTTGTTGTGCAATCATGTGGCCTCCATCTTCTTTGAATGGCAGTGATCTCCACCAAGGTTTTTGCACAAGCCTCTGCAGCCTTCAATGATGTACAAGTGTCACACTTGGAAAAGCTAGAGTGTTTTGCAATCTCCATCCTTAAAATGAGTATTCCATATGTTGTTGAAGGTACCAGTGCAGATTGCTTGCAGCCCCATCAAGCTGAGGCACTTGTTCACATGTTCACACAGCTTCAATTGAGTGTAGATCGAAGGCAAAACCTTGAGATTTTCCTGACCCCTGCATTTGTGGTTCATTTGTGAGGCATCCTGTCTGCATTTGCTTCCACAAAAGCCTTGAGTATCTCTATGGCTGCCATAATGTGAGAGCGGGTTTTGACCAAGCGAGTGTTCCCATGTACTGAGGTTCGCGCTCCATCTAGCCACTCATCCCTCCGACGGTAGAACGTGGTCTTTGGGATCCCGTATATACTGTACCAAGCTTTGAAGCAGATGGCCACCTTATTAAATACCATGGATGTACTCTGATAACCTGTGTCCGAGGCCATTCCATCAATACACCCAGTTAGTGTAGCATATACAAACTCATGCCTTTGCTTTTGGGTGAGCATACGAAAGACATGTCTACATTGGGTAATTTCATTCCGGTCTGCCATCTAACAACACTTCTTCTTGCAGCAGTCAATCGTGAAATGCTCGTAACACTTTCGGAAGATGTAGGATCCATCTTGACCCTCTTGCTGAAACTTGCAGGGGAAGATCTACAACCCATGAATCACCTTTTTCTTACAATAGGACCAATGCAAGGAACCTCTTCAAATATGAGTTGTTCTTCCGTTGTTATTATTGAAATCCACCCAGAATATGTTGAACCATCTTGCCGTCTTAATTCAGATGTTCGCCACCTCACGAGGGATCAGGATGCAATGTGCCATTAGGTGAAACCTCTGTCACAACTACACCCACGAAGTCGGACCCTAGTTTCTCTTCTAACATGCTTCCATTGGATTTATAGCTGTGATGATTCCTCTCCCAACCTCAATTCATGAAGAAAGAGAATCACCTCATCCATCACAGCAAGCAAGCCATCATCTGGAAAACTAGTGCTACTGTTTGTTTGTGACTCTGTATATTCTGTGTCAGCCTTGACTTCATCCAAATTCCACAATACAGGAGAATCCTCCTCAAATTCCATTCCCGAAACCTCAACATGTTTGAAAATGGTGTTCACCCATACGTACACACAAGATCCTTGGGCAATATTGTGACATGATGCATTATCATCTCGAACTTCCACAGTTCCAGTGCCAACTATCTCGTTGTTCCGAAGAAGACATACTTTATCTCCAGTATTATACATATTGTCCTACACAATAATTGTGTTATTTATGATATTTATTTATGCAATATTTCTAAGAAATCAGAACTGCGGTTGCTTAATAAGATGCATGTGCAATAATACGTAATTATGTATAGAGATAATATCTCATACTTTATTAATACAACTGATGGGCGGGATTAATCCCGCCCATGACTCCCTCCGATGAAGAACGATGGGCGGCATTAATCCTGCGCCGACTGTACCCCTTCGGAGTGAGCCGGCGGGATTAATCCCGCCGATGAAGCTACCCCTTCGGAGAGAGTCAGTGGGATTAATCCCGTCGATGACTCTACCCCATCTGAGTGAGTCGGCGAAAAATCCCGCTGTCGATTCCCTCCCGCGAGGAAGAATCGGCGAGATTAATCCCGCCACTGGATCTTCCTCGTCGAAGAGAGGCAACGGGATTAATCCCGCTGCGGACTCCCTCCGACAAGGAAGAAGCAGCGGGATTAATCCCGCCCCCGGATCTTCCTCATCGGAGAGGCGGCGAGATTAATCCCACTGTGGACTCCCTCCAACGAGGAAGTACCGGCGGGATTAATCCCGCGCCGGATCTTCCTCATCGGAAAGAGGCAGCGGATTAATCCCGCCACAAATCCCTCGACAAGGAAGAGGGGGGGGATTAATCCCGCCCACAACTCTCTCTGAAGTATGATTTCAAAGAGATCTCAGGATGAATCCTGCCCATAAATATTTAAAACAGGAAGTGGTGGCGAGATTAATCTTGCCACCCCTTTCTGCCTCTAAAATGGTTGGAGATTAATCCCGTAGATAACTCTTTTAATAAATTCAAGTAACTCTTTATCATTGATAGAGTTATCGGCGAGATTAATCCTGCCGTTCTTTTTAAAAGGCGGAGAAGCATTGCTCGGATAATTCTGCCATATATTAAAGAAATGGTGATGGATTAATCCGTACCTTTTGAAAAGGCGAAAAAAAATGGCCGGATTAATCCCGCCCCCCAATTAACTGAGAATATTAAGTTAGAAGTATATTTAAACGGGATAAATCCCTAATGTAATCCTAATGCATTCCTAAATCCCTAAATTCTAAAATTTAAGAGAGAATGTAAGAGAGTGAATCTTTATAAATATATCTAAATTTGTTTATAATAATTACTTGTAAACACACTGAAGGCGCCGTGTTTCTATAAACAATAACACACTCAATTTAATGTCGCTCCTGAGCTGATCACTAAGAAGAAAAAAGAAAATCTGAAGAGTGAAAAATAAAAAATGAAGAAACCCTTGCCGAAGAAAGAACCAGATCTGAATTTGAGTGGAAATTAAATGCATTTTCAAATTTACATGTCAGATCGACAATACTTATGTCAGAAATTCGAAATTTTTGAAAATAACAGAAAAAAAATTTAAGATGAGTTGAAACAAATAACCGACAGTCTGACATATATACTCTCCAATTCCAATGAATGTTTTAAAATTGCATTTAATGTCATTCAAGTGATTCAAGCTGTTTAATATTACGAAATTTTAGTAATTATTCTACATTCTTAATATTCAAGTATATATTATTAAGTTAATATATATATATATACACTAATACAATAAATAAATTGATATATTATTATGTATCATTTAAAATATATTCATAGTCTGTTTATTATTATTATTTTCTTAATTACTCGAGTAATTAATTTACATTTCCTACTATTAATGGGATATTCTTTATTATTTTCTTAATATTCAAAGAATATTCCAATATTAAACCTGATTATCATAATTAAATTAGTCTTATTCTTAATTATCTCAGTAATTATTTACATTTGTATATATTAATGGGATTTTCTCAATTAATTTGTTATTATTTCAAGAATATTCCTATGTTAAACCTTATTATCAATATTAAATTAATATATATTATTAAAACTATATATGACTATATATTAGATAAAATGATGTATTATTATGTATAATTTAAAATATGTTCATAGTGTGTATATTAATATCATTTTCTTAATTACTTGAGTAATTAATCTTCTTTATATTAATGATATTCTTTATTATTTTCTTATTATTCCAAGAATATTTCAATATTAAACATGATTATCATAATTAATTTAGTTAATTATTTCAGTACTTGATCTACATTTGTATATATTAATGGGATTTTCTCAATTAATTTCTTATTATTTCAAGAATATTCTAGTGTTAAACCTTATTATCAATATTAAATTAATATATATTATTAAAACTTATATGGCTATATATTAAATAAAATCATATATTATTATGTATAATTTAAAATATGTTCATAGTGTGTTTATTAATATTATTTTCTTAATTATTCGATGTTTGTTTTGCACATATAATAAACACAATAATAATTATATATACACGTGCACACACATTAGAAGCACTTACAAGACACATATGCACACACATGCACATTGCCTAAACCAAACTTGAGAAATTATATGTTGCTTCTTTATTGAAAAACATCATGTTCAACGCATGTGATCTATATGTACTCAGTCTGTGTGTATGTAACACATTGAATTTACACATGTAATATATATGTATGTTTGTGTGTATACACGTGTGTATATTATATGTGTACTATATATGCAATGTGTACGATTTTCATTTGTTAACACCTCTTCTCTTTCTCATACATACACAGTGTCACCATGCATAATCCCTCTCTCATACATACACACCATGCATGATCATGATCCATAATATGTAGCCTGTCTCTCTTCTCTCATACATACACACCATGCATGATCCATAATATGTACTGATGTTACAATATTATGTAATATGTATAATGTATATTTGTGTATAATATGTATGTATATATGTGTACTAATATATGCAATGCATATAAAATTAATTTTTTAACACTCACTCCTCTCATACATACACACCATGCATGATCCATCCTAACCCTAAACCCTAAACCTAAACCCTATGTAAGACATTGAATTTACACATGTAATATGTATGTATGTCTGTGTGTATACACATGTGTATGTATATATGTGTTCCATGTGAATATATATGTGTATTAGTATATATAAGTTGCATATCTCATTTTATTTACTTTTATCATCTTATCATAATATTTCGAGTAAAAGCTAGGAATCTATGTAAAACTGTCCAGAGCTCACATTTGTGGTGGTTCTAAAACGAAATGTTATCTTTCTTTTGCACTAGCACAAATGTGAGCTTTGGACAGTTAATTCCGTCCACTTCTCTCTGTGTATTATTTTTGTATATTCGGGTTTATACAAGTGTGTGTGCGTTTTTATATGATTTGTATTCATAGTGTATTATTTTGCAGAAGGACGATTTAATTAAACAAGGAGATCGAGTCATTAGTATGGAGTCCGTCAAATTCTGGGTAAGAATTAAAAAAAATCTGTTATACTCGGATATGTGCTAAGAATAATCATTTTTGTATTCAGATGTGGAATTGAGGTGACATTAAAGACGAGAGCAGGAGAAGAGATGGGCAGGGGGATTCTGGAATCAACTTGGCCATATTTTAAACTAAATGGGAAGCGCATTGGAAAACCATGGTTGCTGTCAAACTAACCTTGTCACATCGCATGGACAAGCAAAACAATGGAAAGTGGATGTGCTAGTCAAGCATCCGAAAGCATGCTGTGAACCCAGATTGAATGATGCTCGAACATATGCCTTGTTCCATCCAATGTCACGTTCTCGGATCCAGAGGTCGCCAGTTACAACATTAATTTGGGTGGTTTTGTCGACTTGTGGATAATGACGTTCACGTGTTCACTAATGATGTTGACCGTGGAGTTCTTCTTCAACTCAACGAAAGCCCATCTATGGAGGGGATCCAACTGGATGTCTACTTCGAAGATCTTCAACTCATCGAGTAGGTGTATTCTCAACAGAGATTGCTTCACAATACAAAAATCACAAGTGGAGCAATCGTCCCTCTTCACATTGAAAAGAACACAGCGACATCATATAAGGGAGATTGAGAGGGTGGCTTGGTCTCAGGTTCTTTACAGATCACGTTCAATTTGCTTAGAAAATTTCGGGAGTGGAAGAGTGTGCTAAGAACATTAGAACAGCATCAATCGGGGATCACACATGTTGATTCGGATCGTAAAAGAAAATCCTTGATCGTTTTGTCAGTTGCACCTGTAACATCCCATGCTGCAATAAACTACAAGGAAATGATGATAATAGGATTTACGAGTGTAGGGTTAAGTATTGCAGCATCAACCCAAACTTCAATTACAGGCCACTCAACCAGGAACGTGTCGCTAAGCTCATGGAGAAGATGAAGGACGACAATTCTTACACCGTTCCACATAATGCTGTTTTGTGTGCATACTACAAGAGAAA